>JABXWE010102194.1:0-49265 GCA_014611495.1 Limonius californicus
ATCAAGTAATTTTGGAAGGCATCTCTGTGTATAAATTACTGCATCTACCGCTTCTCCTCTAACATGCCCAATATACGGACGCGAAATTCCCGCTTCTGATATGGCACACCAGACTAATAGTTTATCAGCGAATTTGGCCTTACATTTAAATTTAGTTTCATTAGGGCAATTCCTAATATCATCAGTATAGAAGCCATCGTTCCCTTTCATTTCGGCGTTCGACAAAGTGAAGTATTTCTCGTCGTCCATAACGATCACTTTGTTTCCATTAAAATATCGACGTCGTAATGCTCGACAACATCTAGGAATTCTTCGCAGCTGTAGATCAGAATATTTTGGGCATTTCTTTCTTTTTCGGAACTGCAATCCATTGTTCTTCAATTCTCTACTAATGGTCATATGCGAAACTCGAAATTGACGCGATAACTTTCGTGTTGAAGTCCCAACCCTATCTTTAGCTCTTTCTACCAATCTCCTAACGGAAGCATGAGGTAAAACTCGTGGACGTCCAGTTTTTGGTAAATTTATACAGGGAATACCTTGTTCGCACTCGCGAATTGTTTGATAAATAGTCGAAATCGAGACATTCCTGTCTCTGAACATATTCACAATATCACGTTTAGGCATCCGTCCAACCAACGCATATATATATATTCTTACGAATATCTAACTTGTAAGACATGTTACCAGAAGTTATTTAGAGAAGGTGATACGCTACACTAAATGTCAATTAATACACCTTGTTTTGTTCTACAGACGATTAGATATAAAACTGTTTTCGGTTCATGTGCTACTGTTGATATTTTTCCGAAAACTTTTGTTACATACGTTATTCCTATAAATAAATTACATACGGCAAATTAAAATTTCTAGAAGACCTCTGGGCTTTATCATAAGAGAAAAACGGTTTTCAATTAATTCGTAATTTCTATCATGCTACAAAATTGAATTAAAATTTCTAAATAGTCGTACTTATCGAAAATTACCCGCGTGTAAGCGTAGCGAAAGGAAGTACTAGAAGCAAATGGATTACATCTACTCATACTGGATGAACCTTTTGGACATTTTAATTACTTGTTTCGCAGAGAGTAGACGCATACTATAACTAGGAATTTTTCCTTGCTCCAAATAAATAAGTTACATGAGTGTGATTTCTCTTCAGATGCGACCGTTTCGAGTAAATATTCAAGTCAGAAACTTAGAAATTAGAAACGTCATAAATAATCAACTCTCAGTTAAAGCTTTCAATTTTAAAATAATAGTAATAGATTACCTTATCCTAATGTTTATCATCCGTATGCATTAAGCATCGTGGCCAAAATACGGTGCTTACATTAATTATAAATATTGAGAAATTGTATATTTGCCTGCTTACGTAAAACACGTATCAGCGTTTACAACACACTAGGCTTATGCGCGTTTAATGAGCCCGTTTAAGGTATTAATTCCGTTCACAAATACGTTTAGCACAAAGGCTTAAAACTGCAAATTGTAAATCATATTTAAAAACATGATCTTTTGAATCTGTCTTAGGGATTAGAGGTTGTAAACCGTTTAAACCATGTTAAAACGACTACTAAACTATTTGTTAATGAGTCAAAACAATATTAATAATTTTATTACGTGTTATTAGCTTCCTGTGGGATTATACGTATTGCTATTCCATACTTCGATGATGAATGAATTTGTAGAAATACAGACAACAGTAATTATTCAAACAACTCTTTCAATGCAGTATTCAGGGAAAGTGACAAGACTAATTATATATTAAAATCAGGTACTTCTAAATTAAATTGTTCGCTTTGTAATTCTGTATATACAGGCCAGACAATTTAAAATGTTCATACTAAATACAACCTTGTAAATAGAAACACCCAGATAAGTATGTATATCTATCCGAAACACTTCGTATAGCACAACCGCATTTATATCAAACAAAAAGAAAACAGCTTTGCACTTCTGTTGTGTAAACGCAAATTATATATACTTAATTAAGACACTTTTAAAAACTACACCGTTAATTAATGAGCAAATTTATTTCCTTAGTTCAAGGATATTTGAACGTTTGAACTAAAAAATCAGAGCCAAGTAAAAATGTGGAAACATTGAAGTTCACCACCACCGAAGAAGTTTAAAGCACAACCTTCTGCAGGCAAGGTGATGTTAACATTTTTTTCGACCATGAAGAACCTTTGTTAATAGAGTTTAAGGAACCTGGAGTAAATGTGAATGCAAATCTGTAGAATGAAACTTCGAACAAGCTTCATCAAGCAATAAGATGGAAACGTCCAGGAAAACTTACGCATGGGTTCATTTTGCTGCACGAGAATGCTAGCCCTCATGTTGCTAATGTGGTAAAAGAAAGTGTCCAACGAAAGAAATGGAGGATTTTAGAGCATCCACCTATAATACAGATCTATCGCCTTGCGATTTCCATATTTTTGGAAAGTAGTTAAAACGTCGGCATTTTGAGTCTGATGCAGAAGTACAGATAGCTGTGGAAGACTTCTTCAATCAGCAGCCACAAGAATTCTATGGGCAGGGTATATGTCAGTTAATAAAAGAATTCGATAGGTGCCTTAACTGTGACGGTAATTATTTGTAATTAAATTTTCGAATAAATTTATTATAAAGTAAGTATTGGTTTCAATTCAACACACCTCGTAAAATATGAATAGCAATGAAGTTAGGCAACAAACTATTATTGAACTATTTGTTGTTTACGGCGGACCTGTTGATACACAGGAGTGGTAAAATCTTGAGAAGATTAGTGAAGCAAAGTTCTCGTATACTTACTAAGTAAGTAGCTTAGTTGTGTCGAAGTTTAGACAAAGGACTATTGCTACGCTAGAAGAAAAAGATGAATTACTTGATAGAGGGCTGCATAGGGCCGATAACGCAGACAGCTCGGGTTCGATTGCCATCAACGCAGAGAGTCATCATGGAAGAACTTAAGCGCTTAACACTTTCATCGTTCGCAGTCCATGTTAAGCTGTAGGTCCCCTATGCTGCAAGACAGTATCGTGTGTAGATAATGCAGATTAGGTACAGTATAGGAAACAGCTCACTAACCTATTACTTAGAAGAAAGCAATTTAACAACAAGAAGATGTACCTGCATGTCTAAGATATTTCAGGGCGGAAATAAAACGATTTCGCTTTCATTAATGAAAATATGTTTTAATTAATAAATAATTTAAAATTATTTTTGATTGTTCACTTCTATAAGAAAATGGCAGATCTATGGGCTCTGGACATGTTAAACCGCACGAAAACCTGTAGCGAGCAAAACCGGCGTGTGGCGTGGCGTGTGTTGGTGCACATGCACATACATTTTTTCCTGCACGCTTGGAGTTTGGCATTTTTTACCGCAGGAAATAACGTGTGTCTATGGCCAGCTAATATGGTTAAGAGAGTGGTACAACTGCAACTCCAACCAACTTTTTATATCAGCTGTAAATAAGATCCAGATAGCCAAAATGATCGCCAACCTTTGCACGAAGACGGCACATTAACAAGAGAAGATACAGGCTTAAGATTAATGTTATTTATAATTATTTATTCGCTACCTAATTAGCTAACATAATATTAAAATATGTTATAAATTAACAATTAGCATCGCAATATACTGAGTTGCACGTTTGTTTACCTCCGCAAGGTATTTTTGTGTATAGAAATTGAATGAGTGGTAAACAGAAATTACATGCACAGTTTCTTAAAAAATCAAAACAAAAAGTAATTCTTGATACTACATTTGATACTGTACTACACGTTAATTACAAACCGCCATATATTCTATGACCTCACAAATCTCTAAAGCTAGGGATATTATTATAAGATAAAGCAAAACTGTTAAAGCTTCGAAAGGGTCTAGAAAGCTGCATGATGATGATTAAAGTTACTGTTTGTAATGGTGTAGTTATAGCAACAATTCAGCTATCTAAACATTAGCTATCTCTCAGAACGTGAATATATAGATATGAATCTGATCGAGCACCATAAAGAAATATCCGTAAACTTGTTATATTTTTCTTTAATCTCCAATTACTGTCGTCGCTCAGCCTTGCATCTTTCTTCTTACGTTAATTACTTTGAAATCTCTGAATAAAACAGTCTTGATTATTTTGTGGCAATATCATTCAAAAATGAAAATCAAATCTAACTTGGCCTGAAATTATAATTTATATATGATTGCATTCATATCGAAAGATAGTTTATTTCTAAATGCTGTAAACTGGATGTGGCATTAATAGTCTTTAAAATTGTTTATTTTAAATAATTTCATATATATTGACTACTATTGACTAACAAAAAAATCGTTTAATTCTAATCAACGTAATATAATATATTACGGGTGTTATCTGTTTGTTGGTTTTGTGATCGAAGCCTGTCAGCAAAATCAGGCGAATTGCTTCGGACCTAAACCTCTGTAAGTCCGTAATAGCCTATCCATCAAGCAGTCTCGGTTGATTAGGCTTACTGGAAATTGCATATTCTACTTAACAGGGGAAGCAAACTGTAGAAAATTCTTCGAGATTTTCAAATTATGATGACCAACAAGATGTAAAAGTATACACGTTTTATATTGAATCGAAGCAGCCATACAAATTCCGCGAGCAACCGTGTTCATTTTTTATAAGCAGAAACATTTTTTATGAAAATTCTGTATTGATGTTATATTTATCAAGGCAGACCCTTAAGTAGTTAAGCAGCTTATGGCAACGAAAGTGGATGTAGTTTGAATGGCCGATGGTCGAGTTAAGAGGCTTTAGCGTTTAAAGTTAGTTTAAGGAAAACGTTCATTTTATTAAAATATGCCTTGGAATTTGTTCTTTTCTTTTGTACACTTTCCTATTATAGTATATAGGCCTACGGTGTTAATTGTAATATGTATTAAAATAAGGCAATGGATTTAGGTTTGCAACCCCTGATTATTTTCTAGACAGTTTAATAATTTTAGGAAAATCTCTACAACCAGGACAACTTCAATGTATTATGTTATCAGAAAGTCGACATATTCTCTTAACGACGTGGTTAGGTAGCTGCTGAAAAACACTAAATGATGGTTAATAGACTACGGGTTGTTAAGCATCAATCAATGTTAGAATAAATCTTTAAAAGTTGAAAATGTGCGTTAATTAATATCACAATAAAAACAGATAAGGAAATTGAGAAAGTAGCGCACTACTGTAGTTAGCTACTATTTTACTAGCTTTTAAAAGTAGTACGCTATTGGAAATATAAAGTAGCTTGGGGCTGTAGCTACAGGAAGCTGGTTTCTTTTTGGTTTAACAAATTTTTAATAGAAATTCAGAATCAGTTCGTGGAATAAAACATCAAACATCCATCAAAAGTCAATAAAAATGTTAAGTATTGCAGATTCATTTAGCATTGGGTTAGCAGAAGGTCTAGTAATAAAATTGTAGATTGTATAACCTGTATTCGTATTTTGCGTGTTAAATTTGGTAATTTGAGTGTGCTACAGTTACAGCTAAGGTAACAAATTGTTTTCATTTAATTGTATAAGTACATGGTTCAACGTTGTGAAGTTGGTTTTGTTGGCTTACTGAAAAGGGCGAAAGGATGAGTTTCAGTTAAGGGGCAGTAAAAGTGCTCAAAATAAGCCGCAACTAGCAGAGGTTGAAACTTGTTTATTCTGATGATCTGCCGGCAGGGCCAGATGTTGTGCATGGCGCCAGAAGGAAGCATGACAATTGAGATATTTTTACATGGATTGATGGTACTTCGGGCCACCTAGGTGTAACCATTGCGGATAAGGCAGAGTCTTTAGGTATTGAAATACTTTGTTTACTTAGCAATACCGCACATGAGCTTCAGCCTACGAACAAGTCAGTGTTTCGCTCATTTGAATCCCATTGGGACCAAGGACTGCTGAATTACTGGGATCAACATCCTGACAGAAGGCTAAATAAAGAACGATTTTCGGATGTCTTTTCTCCTCTGTAGAGCAAATGTATGACTATTAGCAATATTTGCAATGATTTTAGAGACAGTAGAATTTATCCATTTAACAAACATGCAATTCCGAACCATGTATTTGCACCAAATCTCCCAACCAATCGTCCCCAAGCTGAAAACACTGGAAATTTTAAAGAAAATGGAAGAAATAATATTAGTGTAAGACAAGAGGAAATCCAAGAGAAAGTGAATGAGTGGAATACAGAAGATGAGATTCCTTTGACCAATCTACTGGAAAAGCAAGTGCAGCGTGGTTATGTACAGCTTGCAATGATGACTTTGTAGCTGATATGAGATCATGTAAATCCTGCGTTGGTTTAACTATTGACGATAAAGACGTTTTCATCTACCCGCAGTGCACGCTTTAAATTTATTTAATTTTTATTGTCTAACGGTCGGCCTTATTACATGTCTTTTTTTATACAGTGACGACCTTCATACCTGCCTGGGTTAGTAATACGGCCGAAATGCAATGTTTTTTATTTTAGATATTATACCAAATATACAATTCTTTTTTACATTTAAGTTTAAATTTCCCGCAAGACTAAATGCTTCGAAAAGTTTGAGTTCACCTTGTATGTTAAAAATGTTTATAGTTTAATGAATAAAACTTATGTAGCACTAATTATGTACTACATGTTCCGTGTTGGTCATTTTGACCTTATGGCGAAAGTAACTATTATAAAACCTATTGTCGGCTTCTATAGTACCAATCCAGACTACTTCAAAGACAAAAAGCCCGACCATAAATTATTTATTAGAGAGATGAGTGAGAGTTTGAGTAAAACTTAAATTGCAAGACGCATGGAGAAACCTCAAATGTCATCGACGGTGAAACTCAGCATGACGTAGCAAGTTCAAAGAGATTTCGGCTTGATCTATCAGTCAGACCGCGATCTGTCCAAGAAGCAATGATAAAAAGGCTGCTGACCAGTGCGTCTAAACTATGTGCAATAACATGTTTCCAAAGATAATTTAGTTATAATGTGTTTGAGTTGTTTTAATGCATGTACAATAAAATATTTGTATTAACATATATTTTTAACCAACAAGGAGTAATTAAATTTTGTAGTATTTATTTTTGGAATTTATATATACTGACCTCACAATGCAGTGTATGGCGCGGAAAATATGTATGTACTCCAAAGGTTAAGCAAATACAGGCAATACCCATCCATGGTTTCTCCTTTAAGTTCTCAGCAAGAACCACCTTCACCAACTTAGTAGAGAACATTAAAGAAATACCAATAATATTAGCTGTATCTGTTTTCAACGTTTACTCCATTCCTACAAATTTGAGCTAATCTTCATAATTTTGGATTTATATAGCTAAACAGAATTCTTCAAATATATTTAACAATCCTTTCAAAGTAACAAATCCTCTTAATCTTTGTGAACGGAAGTAATTTCGTAAGCAACATCTCAGCAAAAGATCTTGTTAAACAAATAATTTAAAACTTTCTTGTGAAGAGAGAGATACAGAATCATGCATTATAAATTAAGAAAGGAAGCACTAATAAATATGTAGGAAAAAATAAGCACAAAATATTAAAATAGGCACGTTAAGCATTTATAATTATAGTTCTATCACTTCAGTGATCTCGGTGATTCAGTTCGAATACGCGCTGTCAGTCGAGCTCACAGTGAAATGCGGCCGACCGGTCGCGTGGTCGAACCCCGGCTGAGGCGACCGTATTTGACTTAGTTAAGTTTAGGTAAAATGTTGCATGTATGGTTAGTATGTAAGGGACGCCCGCACCTCATGAAGTAATGTGAAAGCGGTTCGAGAGGGGGTTACGGTAGTATGAGTGAACGGAAAAAAGTTCGATCACTTCAAAATGATTTGCAACATGTTTATTGTAATTTTCACTGTCTTTATCTGTCTGTCTGTACTGTATCTAAACGAGATCAATAAGCATTTCTTGTAAATTGTACTTTAATGATTTATAAAAAGTTTAATATATTTATCGAATTATTTGTATTTTAAACACAATTTCTGGTAATATGAAATTATCGTAGTGAAATGTTATAGAACGTCTTCATCTGAATGCTTTTTTGTTATTCTTGTCTAAATAAGATTTTCTGATATTTGTTGAAAATCTTTTCTTATGACATGCCATTTCCTGTCAAAAACTAGCAGAGTATGAAATTACATTTTAATTGCGAATTAATAAGTGTTTCTCACATGTTCTATTATCAAAATTATAACACCCATAAAATTTGTAGGAATTTCTACTTTAACGCCAGCTTATGGCACAGCACTTAGGTACACTTTTTTAACGCTAGTGGGTACGGCCATTATCTACATACCTAATTTTCAAAATATAGGTATAATAGGTAACCATGCTGATGTTTTCATAATATGTAGATGTTATAATAAAGACGGTGCAATACAAAAATGAATAAATACATCCCGGCTTTCTTCAGAACAAAATTCAAGTGTCGTTTTCCTGAAATAAATTGGCGATTGCTGGCGGTTTTGTAAAATATGGACTACTCAACGACCTTGATTATGTGCAACTAAGACGACTCAAGATAATCCAGAATTAACGTTTCCTATTGTCACTCTAGCTAAGTTAATATTTTTCAACTTATGTTTATGATATATACTAACTTAATTTATAAAAAACTTTTCATCTTATTACAAACTACCAACCTACAGGAATATAATGCATACAACCTTAATGTCAAGATTTATCTAATTTTCTCAGAACAATGGCAAGACTCTGCAGCCAATTATTTTGTCGTATTTTATGTCTTCTACATTGACCCCAATTCGCTTTTCAGCGTTAAGGTAGAAGGCCCTGAGATCTGGTAAGGACAGCGAATGGAATGAATATAATAGTTGCCAAAATAAAAATTTACATAATAATTATAAATTGTCAAGTCGGTTTAGGATCTCTTAAGTGTCCAGTTGACTTGTCCATATCCATATTCCAAGTAGCAGGCCATGTGATGTTAAAATATCTGGCAACTGTCACAAAAAAGTTACTGGAATGGAAAATTGGATAAATTATAATTACCTACAACATACTACTGGCAGCTGTATACTAATCTATACTCATTATTTACGTCTGCTAGTTTACGTAATATATAATGCCGTTTTACATGGTATCATTCGATAGCAACGTTTTTATGTTTTGTAGAGACAGTTTCATACCGTTGGATCCGACACCACACTGATATTCAATATCAAGACATCAAGAACAGATATTGATATGACACATATTTAGATATGTCGGCCGTCGGGTCGTATCATCTAAAAAATATAAGGATGTAAAATTGGTCTTCCGTATATTACACTGTTAATGAAGATCATCAGATCCTTTGCAATTTTATGCCTTAACTAAAATGAAATTCTAGTGCAACGAGTCATGTCTACAGCAGCCAAATTTAGCTAAATGTAAAATATGTTACTTATTTATGCACAAAGCAGCATGCTGGGTTTCTCTTTACAAAGGGAAGCACCCCTGCCGCGTATGTTCAAAGGTTCAAGTATTTGATGAAATTTAGTTAATCACGAACTGTGTTATATAATTAGATATTAACTAATGAAAACATAGTTAATAATGATAAAGTTTATTTAGCATTGTAAGTAATGAAATAAAACCGCCAGTATTATACGAGCTGGTGTGAAAAAGTCCTGCACCACCAGAACGTGTGATTGTTTCTTAGAGGTAACTTTTTAACATTCATTCTGCAAAATAGATATTAATAGCTTATCATTACTGTGTCGTAGTTTATTTGTTTACTGTGAGTTTAGGATTCTATAGAAAAAACGGGGTTATTAGAAATTGCCTAATGCTCATTTAAGGCTAATTTGTATGAGAAATACCTTCTGCATTCTAACCATATATACTGTGCACCAAATTTAAAATATTTAATTGAGATTTACATATCGTCAAAGATGCACCATGTTCTCGAAGAAGAAACAGAAACGTATCTGACGAAAAGCGGTATGCAATTATTTTTTATCACAACGAAGGAGCTTCCGTACGAGAAATTGCTAATAAAGGGCATTGCATCAATCAACGTTCTTCAAGTAATTAGGAAGGTCTGCCGAAAATGTAAAAATTGAAGAAAACCTTTGGAGTGGCTGACCAAAAATAACCCCTGCTAGAGATGATGTTGTGTTTAAAGAAACCGTTCTGGTTGATAGGAGACTCAATTCTACAAAACTGACCAAATTATTGTAAGAAGTTACTTGTGTCTGTATACTTCTACTATGAGAAGGAGATTTCTTAATTTTGGACTCCGAGGGTAGAGAGCGCAGAAACATTTGCAATAGGCAAAGGAACACCAGAACAGTAGCAAAAAATGTTATTTTGTGATGAACCTATAACAACAACAATCATGTTGGTAATACACATGTTCGAAAATTTCGAGGACGATTTCCATCAAAATGCGTATTTCCAACAATAAAACACTCAACCTGTGTTACGGTATGGGGATGATGAATGCCACAAATGCTGCAGATTACGATTATGTCTACTGAGAAAGATTGTTTGGAGAAGAAAAGTTTACTTTATAGGATGATAGTGCGCCTAGTCATAGACTAAAAGTAGTGCAAATTTGGATGTCAATCAATAAAGTTGGTAAAATGATTTGGCCAACACCAGTACCAAAACTTTAATCTAACTGAAAACTAGTAATAAAAAATAGTTAACATAGTTTCGAAAAAGAATCGCGAAGAAATATATTTCATTCGAGCCTTTATCAGTGCCTGGTTTCGCTCCATCGCCAAGAAAGAACTTCGAAAAGTGGAAAATTCTAAGCCAAATAGATAGTAATTAGTTATCAAGCACAAGGGTAGGCCCATGGGCTTATGCAAGGGGTGGGAGGCAAGGGGGGCAGCTTCCTTCCTTCCTAGGTGGCAAGAATCTTAAATAAAACAGATAAAATGCATAGCATGCAGATCTTCATTTGTTGTGTGAGTAACATTAATTGCGAAATATTCCTCTATACTGGAACCCGTAGCAAATACCCTGCAACTGAAGGCACTTTATATAGTTAAAGCTAACCAATACGTCAATTCTCGTCATGCTAAGAGAGCATGGGGAAGATGCGGAGAAACGTCACACCTGACGTTTTGAAAGTAGCAGGCGACATTGCAAAGCATTTGAATGTTGATGCAACCGCCACTCGCGTTGCAGGCCGACAAATGAATAGAAGCAGCCCCCCAGCGGGAAATCCATCCGAATTTTGGAGAAGGTCTCTAATAATTTTTTACTTGGATTCCATCATATAATCTTTAGAAGTCAGATTTCATGCCGTCAAATCACCTGCATTTTTATTGACACATTTTCCACCCGAGTAACGTGAGAGATATTTCATTGGAGGAATGGAATGAGAGTACTTCATCTAGCGCAACTTTTTACAATTTGGAAGACTTCGAAGGAGAAAGGGAATTGTGTTTTCCAATCATTAGAAAGGCGCTCCTGATTTTGCTTCCACAGCCCTGCACAACAAGCACTATAGAGCGCTCCATTCATTGAATTAGAACATGGCTAGAAGCACTATTTGTGAAAATAGGTTAAATCGGTTAGCCATTCTAAGCATTTACCGTCAATGGGTTTTCGCAAACAAGGAACAATTAGTGGAAGCTGTAGTTAGAAAATTTGCCACTAATCCTCCCAGACTACTGTTCAAAAATTAATTTATTAATAAATAGTGTTTTTCTTCTGTAATTGTGTATTATTACATGCCCCCCCCTACGGACCCGCTTCCGCCCATGTAAAAAGTTGGATTCAGAAAGCTGCTCCCCTTCCGGTTTGAGCTGTACATGCCCTTGGTTGGCCGATAAATTATTAAATTATTCTAGTATCGCAAGGTTTAACTTACAATAATTACAATAATAAAATATACATAATTTTGAATAAATGTCTTATTTCAAGTGGTTTGTTTTTACTTAACAAGCAACAATTTAATCTACTAGCTTGACTATATTACTATTTGAATATTTGTGTTGGTATACACATTGATTGACTACAACGAAATCTAATAATACCTACCTATTCTTTTAAGTAATACAAGTTTCACCAATTCTTTCAGTTCTTTTTCACACCACTATACGTATATGTCGTATGTATATTTGGTATCCATATTTTTTTATATAAATACTACCAGCTACAAAATAAACTGTTTGGGCTAATACCGTATTATTTTACTTAAATATTTTCTCCCAGTTTTATTGGTATAAACTATAAAGTTGGAGATGGGCGTTTGGAATGACAAACTGGTAAGCACTGACGAAGTTTGTTTTGCCCTGTTTGAACTAAAATGAGATTATTTATTGAGCTAAAGCATAAATTAATAACCAAACACGTTAAAAATACTACAGCTACTAATTGACACGGAATTTGTAATAGGAATTGAATAATGGTAAAAAAAATTAAATAATATGTTTGCGAAATTTGTTTTAGGAAAATAATGTATCTTCATAATCTTCTTCTTACTTATATCTGCGCTACTTGTTAGGCACTTACATTTTTGTAACACTTCAGACAAATTTATATCTAGTTCTATTCTCCAGAGTCAACCCAAAAATGGTTTATTCTTATTACAGCAATACCATGGGCACGTTCATTGGATTGCGACTTACGAAAACAATCATTTTAATTTTAAAAATGAGAGGGTTTGGATCTGATAGTTGCCGCATGCCTTTTCATCCTAAGATCGCACTCAGCATTGTTTTGCATTTCTTTAGTATAGAAATGTTTTTCCTCAAACTATTAAACAGAATGTCAATACGACCCTTGCCGATAGTGACACAAATTTTAAGAGCATAGCTAGCGAAGATATATTTTAATACTTTCCTTGCAGCTGGGTTGAATAGGATATGAAGTAGCAACAAAAAATAGGCAGAATTCCGCACTACACGCTTCCGTAGCTACAGGTGTAATGTTTTTATTTTGAGCAAACTGAAATTGGATTTACATGTTATTTTTTGATAGACAAAGTCTACCTTGTAGTAGTAATACTGGAATTAAACTGCATTTCTTCGCTTATTAAAATATGTATTCAGTTGGTTTCAGACATCTGTTATCCGAATTGCTCCCTTTTATCCTCGATGAATTAACTTTAGTAGTTTAGTTAGAGCTTCGAAACACTTCACCGTTGTTCTAATTGAAACATTTTAGTAACGCTTCTGAAGAAAATATAAAGAGTTTAATTCTCTTTGATTATTTCGCGTTTCATTCATTGTGTATTAATTGTTCTATTGTTACTGAAATCTCAATTTCTTTTCATCTTCATTGTTTTGCAATTTGTTTCCTATTATAGTTACTTAATTCGTACGCTCGTTGAGTATCCCCTATTACTTCGCCTTTGCTTCGAGATTTTTCATTTTGTTCAATTTGTATTACATTTCACCATACTTTTTATTAGATTATTTTTATTGCTTACACCCGTACCTATTTGAAAAACGTGCTTCTTGGGGACTCTTTTATAGATTTCTTAGAGTCTATATACTGTGTGAGGTGTATTCAACGGAAACCCATCTTTGCATTATAAAAATTGTATTCAACAATTTGATTACAAATAAATACCGTCACAGTTAAGACACCTATCCCATTGTTTTACTAACCGATGTATACCCTGCTCATAGAATTCTTGTGGCTGCTGATTGAAGAAGTCTTCCATAGCTATCAGTACTTCTGCGTCAGACTCAAAATGCCGACCTTTTAACGCCTTTTTCAGCGGTCCAAAAATATGGAAATTGCAAGGCGATAGATCTGGGCTATAGGGTGGATGCTCAAAAACCCTCAATTTCTTTTGTTGAAGATTTTCTTTTACCATATTAGCAATATAACCAACATATTGTGGTGCAACAAAATGACCCCACGCGTAAGTTTTCCTGGACGTTTCCGTCTTATTGCTTGATGAAGCTTGTTCAAAGTTTCATTGTACAGATTTTCATTGACATTTACTCCAGGTTCCTTAAACTCTATCAACAAGGGTCTTTCATGGTTGAAAAAAATATTAACATCACCTTGCCTGCAGAAGATTGTGCTATAAACTTCTTCAGTGGTGGTGAACTTCGCAAGGCGATAGATGCGGTTTATAGGGTGGTTGCTCTAAAACCCTGCATTTCTTTTGTTGTACATTTTCTTTTGCCACATTAGCAAATGAGACCTAGCATTGTCGTCCAGCGAAATAACCCCATGCGTAAGTTTCCTGGACATTTGCTTGATGACGCTTGTTCAAAATTTCATTGTACAGATTTGCATTGACATTTACTCTAGGTTCCTTAAACTCTATCAACAAGGGTCCTTCATGATCGAAAAAAATGTTGAACTTGAATGTTTCCACTGCATCGACAATAGCTTACTGGATGGCTCGTAGTAATCTAGTAATGGCACCAAGTTTCGTCACCAGCAACTATTGACAGAAGAAAGTCATCGCCATTTTGCCTGTAGCCTGTAGGTGTTGCAGAGATAAGCCCATTCCCAAGCATTTTGGTTCATTAGACAAGAGACGAGGAATCCATTGCGAACAATACTACAGACAGATCCTACACTGGCACCAACAATTTCTGAAATTTCTCTAATTGACATTCGACCGTTTTCTCTAATAAGGCCATTCACACATGCCGTATTGTTTTCTGTTAATGCAGTACACCGTTCAGTTGAACAAGCTTCATATTTTTGTTCCTTTCTTTTAATAATAACCCTCGTCATGTCAATGATCAGGTTAAAAATGTATAGTACAGTCCAACATTTCCCAAATGTTGTTATTTACGATACCCAAAATTAACGCACATACACTTCCACTAAGAAGTGAAGCAGATGTTGATTTTGAAAGTCTGACACCCTTTGCGGTTAATTTGTGGAGTAATATATTAAGTGTAGATGTACGAGTGGGTTCACGCCAAAACTAGAATTACTTCCGTGGAAGTAGCAATTGATTGGTGAATGTGATTTTTTACATTATTATTTAATGTACGCTAGTTTAAACAAATAATCAAGTACTCTTGTTTTCGTCAGCCGTTCATTTGTTATTAAGCATGGCAGACTATACGGTCAGTTTATTGTCAATGGCTTTGAACCTGCTACTATTTTAAGCAGACTTAGGGTACACTTTGGTAAAAGTACAAATAAAAGTAGTGTTTGAATCGGTTTAGGAATGGTCGCGAAATTGTAAGTAATTATTGTCAATGGCTTTGAACCTGTTACTATTTTAAGCAGACTTAGGGTACACTTTGGTAAAAGTACAAATAAAAGTAGTGTTTGAATCGGTTTAGGAATGGTTGCGAAATTGTAAGTAATTATTGTCAATGGCTTTGAACCTGTTACTATTTTAAGCAGACTTAGGGTACACTTTGGTAAAAGTACAAATAAAAGTAGTGTTTGAATCGGTTTAGGAATGGTCGCGAAATTGTAAGTAATTATCCCGGAAGAGGAGGTTCCAATGCAACAACGTTCCTGCTATTATTCAACGTGTTGATAATTTGATTAACCATCTTTAAAAAGGTGTCAGCTCGATGGGTTCCACAACAAGTTTCTGAGGATCAGAAACTAACGCCCTTCCATATGTCATCTCAGCTACTTAACGAAGTAGGACAGCTGTTTTTGGGACGTATTGTAAGATGTGATGAAATGTGGGTTTATTACGATATACCTGAGTCCAAGAGACAAAGTATGCAATGGAAACATTTGGATTCGCCTCCGCTGCAAAAATTCAAATTGGTGCCGTCCGTTAGAAAGATTATGGCGTCCGTATTTTGGGACTGGCAAGAGTCTTAGCAACGTTTGATAATACATACCAAGGGTGACAGTAGAAAAAAGTCTTGCCGGAACGCAATTGGTTAAGCGCTTTAAAAAGAACGAATCACAACAATACTGAACTACACGTTGTGTCGTGCACAATGAACGAGTGTTGACCGTGCTTCTACCTGCAGTCGCCCGCTATCCATCGTCAAACGGATAAATAGGGAGCACAGATTTCAGTGGGAAACCTTATCACCGAGGATGGTGGCTTAGCGGTATAGCGTTAATCTTTTAATCGTGTGGTCTAGGATTCGAACCTCTAGGCTGTCTGTCATGACGTAGATTTTTCATGATTAGCTTGAGTAATATGTGTAGGTAAATGCTTTGACCGTATCATTCATAAAATCTCATGACCCAATTTTGCTCCTTACATTCCTGTTACTCATTAAAGAGGGGCTGTGGGTTCCGATGCAGAACCCGACTGACCCTTATAGCGGCCTGCCCCATTCTGAAGAATAAACCTACTATAATTTTCCTTTTGAACGGGAGATCATTGTGGTTTCCTTTATTTTGATACACTTATTACGTAAAGCAAACTATTATTTTTATTTATTATTTATTTAAATACCAAAACGACGTTCCGGAGAGTTCCGGCTTACTTGTATCCCTGGTTCATACATTTGTGAAGAATTATTTTTCTTTCTAAATACTAATAAGACTTTACACAGGGCGGGATTAACATTTAACATATACACACATCAAAATGGTCTAGGGGACAAACGTAAAAAGTATGTTTGCAAACGTTAATCAAAATGTTTTGTGATTATAGCATACAGAACTTTATTCTGACAATTTCTAGATCCAGTTGGCGATGCTTCTTTTGGTTTTGTAAAACAGTTGTCTTCAGTTGATAACATTTGTATCAAAAAGGTATTTTCGCTCTTTAGATTACTCAGTTTATGTGTATTGAATTAAGAAACAAGTTGGGCTTTATAGTGTCTTAGAATCAATAAAGATGGAAAGAGTGCATCTTAGTCGTTATATTCAGTTAAGAGATGTGGGAATGTTACAAGGAGGTATGACTATTCGAGATGCGGCGGCTGCTGTCAATTCTTGTAAAAGTACCATTGGGCGCTTGTGGCAGCGTTATCAACAACCTGGTGATGTAAAAGAAAGACATGCTGGCCCCATTAGGAAAACGAACGCTGTACAGGATAGATTTCTTCGAATTCAATGTCTTCGTAACCGAAATCTTACGGCCAACCAGCTAAAAACTGAGCTCCAAAATATCCATCAAGTGGTAGTCAGTAGTCAAACTGTAAAAAATAGGTTACATGAGATTGATCTCCACACTCGACGCTCTGTTAAGCTTCCCGTGCTTTCACGTGGCAATCGCGCACGGAGATTAGAATGGGCCGAGGAACACATCAACTGGCAAGAACAAGACTGGGCTCACGTACTCTTCCCAGATGAATCCAGATTCGGTTTGAGGCCAGATTCTAGAAGACTAAGGGTGTGGAGGGGACCTGGAAATGAAAATCGTTTGGCAACTGTTCAGGAAGTTGATCGGTACAAAGGGGGAACAGTTATGGTTTGGGCTGGAATTGGAATTGGCCGTAGAACTGAGCTCGTTTTGTTGAAAGCTTTTTAACGGCAAACGCAAATCGAGACACAATTCTACAACCTGTTGTACTACCACAGGCGGAACAAATTTTTACTGATGCAGGACAACGCTCGACCACACGTTGCGACAACAGTTAGAAATTTTTTACATGAGCATAATATCGCAGTATTGCCGTGGCCGGCGCAATCCCCCGACTTGAATCCCGTAGAACATGTGTGGGGTATGCTGGGAAAACGTGTCCTGAATCAAGACTTGGTGTTTCAAACAAGGGAAGAGCTCTCAAATTGTTTACAAGACCAGTGGCAACAAATTGATCAAAATGAAATAGACAATTTGATTAGAAGTTTAACCAATAGGTGCCGAGCTGTGATTAACAGTCGAGGTGGCCATACACTGTATTAAATGTGCAAATCTTTAATTTTTTTATTCATATTCTACTGTTATTTGTAAGTTAAAAATTTGCTCTATTTTTTACACATCCAGTATAAGCAAACTGCAGTAACTTCTGTTTGTTTTTGTTATTAAAATTAAAGCTTATTGTTCAGCTTTATGTTTTGTTTCATCTTGTGTCATAATACTTCCACTAGTTGCAACAACGTTTATTCTTAGCCGTGTCCCCCAGACACCCTTCATATTCATAAAATAGTTTCTGAGAAAAGATGCCAAGTTTCTTATTTTTTTAATGTCAGAAATGTCAAATTTTGTTGTAAGTAACATTTGATAACATTATCTAAAACGGATGTATTTTTTAACATATATTTTTTCAAATCTTGTATATTCTTTAAAATAAGAAATGTAAAATATGAAAGAGTTATTTTCGAATATACATAAAAGACCTTTCTCTTTGCTCATAAAATTTCTTTGAGAGACTTTTTTGTCTGCCGCCCGCGTATTCTCTTATCCTAAATTTGGTGGCCCGTGTTCATATATGAGTTTGACACCACCGCAGTGTAGTAGATATAGTACAAATAAATTATAAATAGTAAAGATGCCGTTTACTACAAGACGCAGCTGCGGCTATTAATTTTTATAAGTACTTACACTAGTAAAATATAGAATTATGCATAAAATATATTTTCACCTAACAGAATCCAGTATATCCAGTATCCAGTATAATACTGGTATAAATAAGTTGATATAATTTGTTTAAAAATTAACTATATTATAATTAATAATTCCCTCAGATTATTGTTTGCTTGATACGTGTGTCAACTTGCAAATATATCTTTATCAAGAACAATACAAGGTAAACAGCAATTGTAATTCTACAGCTGCTGTTGGTATTGAACTTCATCTTGCTCTTCTATTCTAAAACTGAATTCTTGAATACGCTATTATTAGTTCTTATTAAGTCAGCGCATTCGAGTTTTATGCTAAAGGTTTCAAGTTCAATTCTTAGTACCGAAATGTCAGATTGTTCACGGCCGATCTCTCTCGCAAGGCAATGGCAAACTAGCGTAGTATTATGTCTAGTAAATTTTCTGTGTCTATGGTACTCTAAAAATGCACAACACACGCATAAAACAGAAGATCGCTATGTCTCGTAAGTGATATAGGCCGAGTGATAGGAATAATCTTTTGCAATATTTCTTCGCTATGATATCTTTTAGATAATCTCAATTTAAAAAAATAGATAATATTTTTATCTGTCAATTGTAAAACATTTTTGGTACATTTGTTCTATGCACCAAACAAACACATCGTGTGTTTCCTAAATGGATAATTAAAGTATTCTTTCATTTCCAAGAGATAATCATTTTGCAGTCTTCAATTACAATCCGAATTTCTGTAGAAGTAGATCGTATTTTTTGTCAGATCGACATTTTTTATATACAATTCAATCTTATCGTTGCCACAAGAATTCCTCTTTTAAGAAAAAGCAATACATATCTGAAATCTAAGGACTAATTAAGAATAATTTACATAGGTATTTAGAGTTTTTCAAACACATCCAAACAACTTCCTACTAAAGTTTAAATTAATTTTTTAAAACACAGTAATTTTAAATTAATTATGTGAGCAAATCTTTTGTGACTTTGTGTAATTTAATTTTTATGTTAAAAACTCATACGCAGCTTTAAGGGAGTTTTACATTTACATGTTTTTGTGGAGCAGATGTCTTATTCAGATATTCGTTTACACGGCAACATTGTGGATTTGTTTTAATGGTAATCGCTTAGAATGCGAAATATTTACATTTATTTATTTTATTTTCAGATATTCCCAAAGGGGAACCACAAATGAAGATAGAAAAAGATTCATACGAAATTGGTTACACGTTGAGGGGTAACTGTACGTCCCCGCCTTCATATCCTGCTGTAAATTTAACTTGGTATATCAACAAAAAAAGGGTATGTATATATATTTGTAAATTTTTATTTAGATCTTGCTTGCTATTGTTGTATAAAAAAGTATCGCGGTAGCTTAAAAATAATGGGAGTAAGTTTAATCTTCCCGCGGAAACCTCTTATGCAAATTATCATGAAGTGACTCTATCGCGTCAAGCGCAGCATTAATTAAACTTCTTAATTAATGATGGGGTAGTTCAGTTTGGCAACAACGACGAGTAAGCAACAATTAAAACGACAAATACAATTACAACCATAAATCTAAATTTAATACCCACCGAAACAAACAAGGGACGGGACGACGTACCAACGTTGTTTATCCTCACGATGCATATATAATTACGACACAAACTTTGTTTTAGTTCGCGAAAGGCAACTTTACAAATTTAAAATTTAGATGATGTGTTGTATTTTAACAGTATACTTATCTCTATTTTTAAAATAACAATAAAAAATATGTTGTAAGAAATAGTTTTTAAAATTCTATTACAGAAGGAGATACGTGTACAGGGTGACCGTAATAATTATGCAAACCTTTTACACAGTGGTTGTTCACATTGAAAGAATACCATATATGCAAAATTGCATTATCCAAATGTGTACGGTTACGGAGTTACAGTCTTCTAAAGTGAGACTTGTCCGATCCCTTTCCTGCATATAATTATGGTAATAGTTACACGAATGCTTTGAAATTTTATGTGGGTACGTTACTCATCAAGGTTGCAAGTTTGACCTTAGTTTCATTTCAATACGTGCACCAGAAGCGTCTCAAGTGGGATGATCAGGTACTGTTTTCTGCACTATCTTTTAAATTATACTGCTTTTCTTATTTTTAGCAAATCACTTTTATTTGCAATGCAAAAATATCCAATTTTGCGTATATTGTATTCTTTTTATGTGAAAATTCACTGCTTAAAATATTTGCATAACTATTAAAGTCATCCTGTATAATACTAAGAAGTTAGTGCTATACTACAACATTCCCACAAGAATATCTTCAGTATTGTTAACGCAAAATTCGCACTTACATTTACAGTATGATCAAGAAAATTATCTGTTAAAGTTGGTCATGAAAACAAAACGCGTGTCTTTGCTTAACATCTACAATTTATAACATTTACAACTGTTTAATAGTTGTCAGTTGCTATAATTTTTGTTAATCTACACCACACAATATTTACTACTTTTGTAACCTAACATCCGCAAGAATTACAACCTACATCTACGTCTCTCGCACCTGTTAAATTTCGGCGTTTGAGTTACTTGATAAGCTTGGATGAATTTAATATAAAGAATTTATAGTACATATAATGTGTTTTCTGAGATGTTTTGTTTGAAACTTCTTGAATTCATTGTCAAATGTCAAGCCATAGATATGCAATTTTTTTACGAAAGACCTTAACAAACTTATATAGGAAGATCGTAGTTATGCATTTACAAATAACTATTTAGTAGTAGTAGGACTATAAAAAGGTTAACAGCTGAAATGCACAAACTGTTAGGCAAATGCAATAATTGTGTGCCTTATCTACAAATACTCTTTATGGTTACAACCTTCATCCCTTCTCATAAAATTTTCGTGACCATAAAGTTTATTCATTCAAACTTATTTTAAATTGATATTTTATTTCTTGCATACATAACGTATTTTCCCCTGAACATAAAATAATTAACTTTCAAAGCACGTTATGAATAATTCGATATTTCAGGTACTCTGCTAAAATTTGTGAATTTGTACTATTTATAATTGCGTAAATGGTATTGAAATTCTTATATTAAACATGCGTGGTTTGGCTTAATTCCCGGGTTGATGACGGCGTGTGAAAGTAAACCAAAAGAAAACTAACATGTAATAGTTCACAGTTTTATCAATGGAAGCCGCCCTAGCGAAGATGGAATAGCAATTTGTGTCCACACAGGACGCTAGCGCGTACATATGTCAATCGCCATGGAGCAACGAGTAAATATGTAATTTTGCTGTAAATTAAAAAAAACTGTAATGGAAAAATATGAAACTTTTGATAACACCATATTGTAATGCAGAGAAGGTTCTTATTGTACCTGCCCATTCCGCACTTATTGTAAAGTCATTTGTCATCACGAACGGCGTTGGTGAGATCAATTCCTATCCCCTATACCCTATTCACGTGACTTTCTAAAGTGAAAACTGTTGTCATAGGGAAACAATTTGAAGACGTAAGAAATAATAAGAATAACGTAATCGCCTAGTTGAAAGCAGTTTCTTTAGGCGCTTTTGCCGAATGTTTTCAAAACCTTTTAATAAGTGGATTAAAGTAAATAGAAATTACTTTGATAATAAATTATCAAAACCCTTAATTTACAGCTGTTATAGTTCCTCAGTTAATTAGAGTTTTACTTTACTATTCAATTCCAACTAGATGACAGAGATATTCTTCCACTGAATAATTTAAAGGTTTCCCGTGGAGCTGTGCAACAGCTTCTATATTCAACAATACTGATATTGCAATAAAATATAAAAAATATTAGGATTTTCCCTAGTATACATACCAAACACTTCTCAGATTTATAACTTCGGTATTTGGTTTTGAGTTATTATACAACGTGTTTTAACATTGCCGGAACAGATGATTGTGCCTTCTTAATGAGTATATTCGCTTACACTATTAAGCAGAGTTATATAGCCGCATTTCTCACCCCAACATTGGGCATATGACGTATATATAAATATATATACACTTCGTTTCATATGAAATGCACCACCCATTAAAAATAAAGCTACGAGTTTGAAACTTTGCTAAAAAAATGTTTCTTTATTGCGCATGAAATGATCAGGTTTTCACAAAAAAGATTAACAATTATAAGAAAACAATAACAACAACGAAATCAAAATTAATAATGTGTAACATTGCTATGAACAGGAATGCAAGCATTTATTCGTCGTGGCATGCTTTCCATCACGTGGTCTACGTTCTTCTGGGATATCTCGTTCCATATAACCTCAAGTTGGTGTCTCAGCTCGTCTAAGTTGTTAGGAGTTCCCTGCCCTGCCCCAAAGATGTTCGATTAGCGATAAGTCCGGTGATCGTGCAGGGCAGGGCGACATATGCAATTGTGCTTGCTGGAGGTAGGTTCTGGTAATGTTTGCAGTGTGTGGACGTGCGTTCTCCTGTTGGAAAATACCGTTTGGCAACGTCTGCATGAATGGTACTAAAACCGGTTCCAAGACCTTATGAATATAGCGGTGAGCATTTAAGCCTGGGACGAACACAAGAGGTGATCTACCGAAACAAATCGCTC
Organism: Limonius californicus; assembly: GCA_014611495.1. Taxonomy (NCBI): domain Eukaryota; kingdom Metazoa; phylum Arthropoda; class Insecta; order Coleoptera; family Elateridae; genus Limonius; species Limonius californicus. The sequence goes on from JABXWE010102194.1 coordinate 22,937, forward strand.
CCCAAACCATAACTTCAGGTGTTAAAGCTGTATGGCGTCTTTCAACAAACTGTAGATTTCGTCTTTCTCCTCGATATGGCAGTCATTTGCCCACAAGCAAAATCTTTATTCGCCGAAGACAATGCCTTTCCATCGTTGATTCCCATGCTGCCGCTCTTGTCACCAAGCAAGCCTCCTTGTTAGAATGGACGGTAGGATTGCAGTCCAAAAGAAGAGATTCTTCTGTAAATTGTTGCCATTGACACGCGGCGGTGAAGAGCTCGCATCCAGTCTACAGCAACAGATCTTGTTATTTGAAAGCAGTCTTGTGTAGCCATTCTTCGAAGAAGTCGATCTTCACGAACATTGCTGCTACGTGGAGGTCTACCAGCTGGACGATGTCGCTGAATGCCTTCTTCTGAGCAAGCAAACCATATTCGTGCAACTGTAGTGTGGTCTCGATTTACCCTTCTACCAATTTCACGAAAAGAAAGTCCAGCTTCCTTCATGCCGATAATTCGACCTCTTTCAAAATCGGAAATGTGATTAAAATTTCTACGTTGTTTTAGTGGAGGCATATTAAAACATTAATTCTGTCACAAAATGTAGCAAAATCTCGAAACAGCTAATTAATGTTTACTAAATATGGTGACCCGAAAGTTGGGTTAACGCGGCGCCTCTCTCCCACGAGGATTGATAACTATGGGAGAGTAGATCAACAACCCCCTTTATGAGGGAGGCCCTTGCCCAACAATGGAATGTCGCGGGCTAATTAAAGAAAAAGATATTGTTTTGTTTGTAAGCAACAAGTTGATGAGAGACAGTAGACGAACACCACAACCACTCGATTTTTTTAATGGAAATGTGATCATTTCATACGCAGTAGTAAAACAGTATTTTAGCAAATTTTAAAACACATACCTTTATTTTTAATGGGTAGTGCATTTGATATGAAACTGAGCATTATATGTATTACATTGTTGATTCAAACGGCGACAAGATTTTGAAAAAATTTCATAGTTTTGTGGGCTTAATTTCATCATATTTTATGTACAATACGGTCGTAAAATGTCCTCCCCCCATACTAACTTTGAACGACTTGAGATTTCTTCACAAAATTTTGTCTGCTTTAATAGGAGGCTAAATACTACTTTTTAGTGGCAATGGGAGTCGAGTGACATCTCATTTGAAAGGTCTCTGTGGGTAGAGCATAATTCTATATTTTATAGATTCCGAAACAAATGACAGATTTCCAAATTTTCTGTTTCTGATATTAAGCAAAACACTAAAATAATATAGGAGGCGAAACAACAGAAGTAAAACAACGGAAATAATTAGTCTTTCAGTTCTGTCACTTTAATTCAGTTATATTGTGTTTGCTCACGTTTATATGTTGAATATTAAAACCGGTGATACTAACAATAATTATGGCGAATGTTCGAACTTTACAAGAAAAAACTGAAGCAGTTTTTATTTTTGATGAAGCCAATCGAAACTTTCACGAAGTCGAAAGAATATTTAATAACCTTCCTATTTAAAAGACGTATTTAAGAGAACATGTGCAAAAACTTATTAACACTGGAAGTGTGCAAAACAGGAAAAACCCTTGACGACCCGTAGTGTTGGAGACGCTTGATGCCTACTAACGAAAAATGATTTTGTTTTGACGTTGCCGTTGGAATTTTGAAGTTGTTTAATTTTACTAGATATGATGTGTATTTTTTAACTATCATAGTGCACGCTTTTGTATTATTCTGTGTTTTTTGAAACATTTTGAATTTACGAATATAGGGTAGAAAGAATCTGCGTTGTGTGATTATTCGACGGATAGTTGGAGAAATCATACAGCAAGGGACACAACATGTAGTTTCAGAAGACAAAGAAATTCAGATAGTCTGTAAAATGATAGTACATGCTCAGCAATCAACTACACATGTAGCTGCGATATGTGGTGTATCGGCGACCACTGTCAAAAAGTTTTTAAAACGGCATAAGTTCCATTCATACAAAATGAAGATTTTACACCAGTTGATTGAAGATGATCCTGATAGACGCATTGAATTTTATGAGATCATGACCCTAACCATTGCATGAAACCCATCCTATCTTCGCTATATCTGTTTTAGTGACGAATGCACATGTTTTTAAATGGGTTTGTTAACAGACAAAATGTAAGATATTGGTGCGATGAAAATCCCCATGTTTTCCGGGAAGGTCACACCCAATTTCAGCAGAAATTGAATGTGTGGATAGGAATACTAGGCGACCATATCGTAGGTCTCTTAATTATAGACGGAACCCTTACTGGGTAATTGTACTTGAACATGCTGGAGAACCTCATCCACCCGTTAATAGTTGAGATTGCTGAAAATAATCCAAACGAATTTGACATGGACATCATATTCCAGCAAGATGGCGCTCCTCCGCATTATAGCAGACAAGTTCGCAATTATCTCGATGCAACGTATTCTCGACGATGAATTGGTCGTCGTGGTTGGAATGGCTTCCGCGATCCCCTGACCTGACTCCGTTGGACTTTTTTGTGGGGTATCTTAAATCGAAAGCTTTTCAAACAAAACCCGATTCCCTTTTGGATTTACGACGTAAATTAACGGAGGCTTCTGCAAATATCGGAGTTGGAACTTTCCAGAAAGTACCTACGGGAAGAGATATTAAATAGGTTTTTCTATTACCAAGAAGGTCAAGGAGCACACTTTGAACATTTATTAAAATAGTATTACTATTCAGTTTTTGTTGTATAAAATAAGTTTTGTTGTGTTTAATAATTTTCTTCTTTTTCTTCATTCTTCAATGGTGAACATTTCGAAAGCGTACCTTTCTTGCTTTAATACTTTGCTTCTTCCATAAACTTTTTATTTTCAAACATCTGTCATTTTTTTCTGGATGAATATTTTTTTATGAAACATTGCTAGTTTGAAAGTTACAACATTTAAATATGGACGAAAAAGTAGTATTTAGCCTCGCATTAAAGCATACAAAATTTTGTGAAGAAATATCAAGTCGTTCAAAAGTTAATAGATGGGGAGGACATTTTACGACCGCACTGTATACGCCATACACAAGAAATACTACCAAGAACACCATTTTATTTCACAAATCTTTCATGCAACTATATAATTATTTTATTCAAATATTGATTGAAAATTGATAAATGATGGTAATAATAATAATCATGGATTGACCGAGTGCATTATAGCGATTTGTTTGTCTTTTCTTAAATTTTGAAGATTCTTCAGCTTCTGAAAATATTCCCTAGAATACTTTCTCGGTATTATTTTATAAATGTTTCAGTTCATATTTAGTATCTTTTGTAACTTCTATTGTAGCAACTAAAGCAACATTAATATTTTGCAATGTTTTGCATAGCTTAAAGGTATACAGAAAACTCTTTCAAGCACAATTAGAGAGATGAAAAGTCTGCTTGTTTAATACTACGAGCTAGAATATTTGCTGTGCAATACTATTCAATTGAGAGGAGTGTACATCCCCCTTGGCTATGATTGCTGTCAACAACAATTCTGATCAAATTAACTTATTTATTGGCGTCAATTTGCAGCTGTTCTGACTGCTTTTTGTGCACCGTTTAATTGATTTTGCTACCTGAATAGTTTAATACGCGCACAGAGTCATTTGCAACAGTTTCCCCTATTCTGTTCTGACTGGGAGTAATTTATCTTTTCGTGGTACAGGTACGTCTTGGCCATATTGAACTACTCTACACCTCGGTATGTATTGCACGTATTTGGAATGATTCCAACTTCAGCAGGGATTTTTAATGTCACACTTCGCGGTAGCACGGCCCCTACTTGTGAATCTTAATATACATAATACAGTATGTAAAAATAATTTAACCGTTGTGATCTTCGAAATACCCACGTTTTTATTTAAGCAAATTGGTTATTGTAGCGTTGAATTGAATGGTCTTAAATATACAATAATTTAATAGGCCTGCAGCATTGGAGAATAATTATACAGGGTTCGCTAGGTAACCCGTTTCTCTTTAAAAGTGATTGATTTTCTGTCAAGTTGATTTCTTAGTTTAGTAATTAAAAAGTTTAGTAATATTGTTGTATAACAAGAAATGCATCTATTGGTGCAGCTGCACTACAGTAAAAATTATTCAGGTGAAAATCAACAAAAAAATAAATAGCGGTCTATTTATTTCAGTAAATGTTCAAAACTGCCTCCATCCACTGCCACACGTTTTCAAATTCGTTCTAAAAATTAAAAATCTTCGGACTCGAGCAAGCGTGGCAGCTGGAATTGACATAAATGCTTCGATTATTCCGCTTTATAAATCACGCTCATTTACTACCGGAGTGCAGTATACTGTTTCTTTAATTCCACACCAGTTAAAAAGTATACTAGAGTGATGTCGCAACTTCTTGGCCATGGATGCACAGCTCCTCTTCTAGTCCAATTTCGTCCAAATAGTCTGGTGTACATAGCGCCACGAGTTGATAAGGCTAGTTACTGTCCGCCGGCTGTTGTCATGGTTTAAACAGATCGTTCGAGTTACTGACTGACTGACATGCGAATAACATACACATTTTTTTATTTAACCGGTCACTCGTCTTACCCTACCACGTTGTAGACTAGTGGCTCTGTACACACAGGATAGTAAACACTCGAGTAGCTGGCTATTTATAACTAACGCATTATTTAAAATAAATAGGTACAAAAGGAAGTGATTCTCGTAGAAAATGCGAAACTTTCCGGGGGTCATTTGCATGCTACTGATGTGATAGTGAATTCTTCTAACTGAAATACTATTAGTACCAACACGGCTACGTCAGCCACTTTTAAGGGGAGACAACTTGACTTGACCCTCCCCGTATAAAAATTCTTCAGAAGTTATCAAGTGGCACTCTTTTCGCAAACTGTTCAAAGAATTTGGATTAAATTTTGTTTATTGTCCCGTTACTCAAAACTTTACTCATTTATAGGTATTTATAAGTTGCGTTGCAAGTTCGCGTTAAATAATAATTTTTGTTGGAACGTTTTCTTTTTTTAGTTTTAAACTAAATTTTATTTAGCAGAGCCGTTTTATATGGATTTTCTTATAGCCAATTCGAACCAGCCTACTATTTATAAAAGATTTTAGAAGCACACGTCGAATTGTCAAGTAATCCAAAAGTCAAATATAACTAGGCGTGAATGTCTTAAATAAACTAATACAAGATTGATGAGTCTGTACGATTTAATTTATGTCATTCATAATATGTGTACTATGAACTAAAGCGAATTCAAAATAGAACAAGATTTATTTAATATTTTTGACAAATTAGTGAAGGTGTTTTGCAGCCGATTAAATTGATCTCTCTCTTAGAGTGCTTTATCCATTATGAGACGTAGCGATCTTCTTTTCTATGCCTGGGTTGCGCGATTAAAGTACCACAAACATAGAGAACTTACAGCTAAACGTGGGCTCCGAACCACGGGAAGTGTAAACACTTCTACCCCAGAGAAATATACTAGGTAGAATACCTCGCTGGTTTGTTCCGGTACTGGGAATTGAACCCAGCACCTTCGGCGTAGAAGTCTTACACGCTAACCTCTAGCCCACGGCCGTCTCTTAAATGGATCACTGAAATAATATTATGAATATAAAATATAATTCTACGTTACTTACAGTATCAACAATGATTTTATTACAACCACTACATTTTTTTTTAAATAATAACTCTAAATTTTATGTATATTTGCAAATGAAAACGTTGTAAAAGTGTCATAAAATCAGAAATTTGGTAAACTACTTATGAACCCATTCTTCAACAGCTTCTGCAAATGTTTTTTCAACAAGCGCTAACGCATGTATAGCAGTATACAGGGTGGACCTTAATTAGTTGGTCTAATTTTGGGAGCGAGTTCTCAACACCAAAACAAGAAAAAAAGTTTATATAAACCTTAGTTCGAGCATGCTTCGTTACGGAGTTACAGCATTCTAAAGTGAGATTTGTCCGATCACTTTTCTGCACGTAATGGTGATAACAGTTGGACCGCTGTTTTAAAATTGTTTGTGCATACCTTAGTTATCAAGGCTGAAAATTAGAGCTTAGTTTCGTTTTAATAAGTACACCAGGGACGTCTCATGTAGGATAACTAGGAACTGTCTTCTACAATATTCATTGGTGTTTCTCATTTTTTACAAAACAGTTTTATTAGGTATGCAAAAAAACCCTAATAAAAAGATTATATAAATAAAATTAGATTAAATGAGATTAACATTTACAATTCATTTATTACGTTAAGAGGTTACAATTGCCTACAACCGTGCGAATTTATGAACACTATCTGATTCACTATAAAATGCAGTAGATTTACACGCAATAAAAATCCAAAATCAAATTTTACTTAATTGCTTGAGTTCAAAATCGACTACTTTTCTGCTTATAACACAACACTGCGAATTTTTAGACACTGTCTGATTCACAATGAAATTCAGTAGATTTACACGTAATGAATAACAAAAGTCAAGTTTTACTATCTTGCATGCGTTCACTACTTGTGCTGCTTATTAACTGAACCGAATTGCGAAATTGTGAACACTATCTGATACTCGATGAAATGCAGTAGATTATCACGCTATTAATATCAAATATCAAATTTTACTATCTTGCATGCGTTCAAAATCGACTTACTTACTACTTGTGCTGTTTATTTACTGAACCACAGTGCAAATTTGTGCACGCTATATGATACTAGATGAAATGCAGTAGATTATCACGCTATTGATATCAAGAAAATTTTACTATCTTGCATGCGTTCAAAATAGACTTATTTACTAAAAGTACCCCTTACTTTTCTTGAAAATTTGGCCCTAGTCGAATAGTTTTATCTTCGATTGAAATCTATAGTCTTATTCCAAGAATTCGGTCTTTAGTTGAGACTGCTTATTTGTCGGCCCGCTTTCTATTTCCGTCCCGCAAGGGTTTCTACCTGCTGTCTACCCCGGTTCTATTCCCAAGAGCCGTCCCTGGAAGCCTATCCTCTTTTACTAAACTTTCATGCACTTGTTACAAGATCCCCCGTTTTGATTTCTCTGTCCCGCTTATCCACCTATGTGTTCTTACCCCGTGCTTATATATATATATATATTAGATCCGACTAGACTACAATACTAGACTACTTGATAACTTAGCTTTTCTCTACTTCTCTCCCTCGCTCTTGCTGTTTTTTCCGCTGTTTTCTTGTTGACCGCTAACCTTTCACCTTTGATCGGCCAGCCGATAAAGCAGGTGGTCACAGGTTCGCTTGATTGTTCATACACCCTCACCTCACTCACTTGGTAATTTCCACACAGAAATAATTCTTGAGAACGTCTCGCTAAGCAATTTTGCCCGAGAGAGCCCAAAGCACGTCCGTTTACTCGCTCGTCGCAATCGGCTTATTATGAAAACTCGAGGTGCCGTAAAAATTTGGAAATTTTGTACCTTATGGATTAAATTGGTAGAATAGGTTCAGGACAACAAATCACTAATAAAAGCTCATATAAACAATTGTCGGCAAACGTTTAGCTTACAAGGTATGTACTAAATGGGTTATATCTTGAATTCTAAGCATTTGCGGACAAATTTTTATACGAGTTTTTTTATTGTCTTGTCCTGAATCTATTTTACGAAATTAATCCATACAGTATAAAATTTCCAAATTTTCCCGCAACTAATAATTGAATTATTTCGAAAACGGTTGAGTTTTTCTATTTTTAGCAGGGGTACCTTTTTGGGGTACTTTTGCCCAACGAATAATATAAGATATTTTGTCAAAAATAAGACACATAAAACAATATAAGACATATTGCAGAAACCAGTACCTCATCCTCGCACTTGAGACGCGCCTGGTGTACTTATTAAAACGAAACAACGCTCTAATTTTCAATCTTAATGATGATGAGTAAGGTATGCACATAAAATTTTAAATCATTAGTCCAACTATTACCGTAGAAAGCATTAAAGTAATTAAAAAAGTCTCACTTTAGAATGCTGTAACACTCCGTAATAAAACATTTTCGGACTGTAGCTCCCAAAGTTTTAATTTTGGGAACTAGTTCTGCATATCTCTTAATATTTTTTTACGTCCTAAAGTCGTTTCCTTTTTAGAACAATTTTGATACTGCATTTTTAACAACAAACCAGTTCAGGTGCTAGTAATAATTTCCCACTCCAGTGTATACTCTGCCGTTTTGTCCCAGGATGCGTACTGCAACACCCACAAATCGTTATCAATGACAATTAAAAAAATTTTAATTTTGCGCCAAGTCGATTCAACTCTTCGAAGGGACGAACTTTTACCACAGAGCTTCTCTTTTCCCAAATCGGCATGTAAAATTAGTCGAATCATGTATTGGCATCTAAGTTCTTGTTACCAAATATGCGTTTCAAGATATGGACGAACTGCTGCTGCTGTTTGAACATTCTAAGGTCCATCTGTTTTAAACGTGTAAACTATTTAAACACACTAGTAGGACTTAAGCTGCTATAACTATACATCGTTTTAAAAATGACATCAAAATATAATATTCACTCGTTGCTCCATGACGATTGACAGCAACGTGATGTACGTGATAGCGTCCTGCTCAGAAAGAGCAGGTGTTTGATATTCGCTTCACCACTCTCTTTTGATAAAACTGTGAACTATTAAACGCTGCTCTACATTTGGTTTTATTTCAGTCCAGTGCTGTACCGTCAATCCAGGAATTAGCGAAACATCGTATTTTGCTTTTATTTCTAAACCATATTATTGCACGTTTTAAAAGTAAATACCGTGCAATTTTTTTGGTAAAACTAAGAAATTGTGCTTCCTGCATTATCACTTACTGCAGACAATAATTTCCCACTCCAGTGTATACTCTGCCGTTTTGTCCCAGGATGCGTACTGCAACACCCACAAATCGTTACCAATGACAATTAAAAAAATATTAATTTTGCCCCAAGTCGATTCAACTCTTCTCTGTTTTCGCTCATTCGTAAGACTGTATGGGACGAACTTTTACCACAGAGCTTCTCTTTTCCCAAATCGGTATGTAAAATTAGTCGAATCATGTATTGGCATCTAAGTTCTTGTTACCAAATATGCGTTTCAAAATATGGACGAACTGCTGCTGCTGCTTGAACATTCTAACGTCCATCTGTTTTAAACGTGTAAACTATTTAAACACACTAGCACGACTTAAGCTGTTATAACTGTACATCGTTTTTCAAATGACATCAAAATATAACATTCACTCGTTGCTCCATGACGATTGACAGCAACATGATGTACGTGATAGCGTCCTGCCCAGAAAGAGCAGGTGTTTGATATTCGCTTCACCACTCTCTATTATAAAACTGTGTTGTACCGTCAATACAGAAATTAGCCAAACATCGTATTTTGCTTTAATTTCTAAACCATATTATTGCACGGTTTAAAAGTAAATACCGTGCAATTTTTTTGGTAAAACTATGAAAATGTGCTTCCTGCATTATCACTTACTGCAGACAACTAGATTCAATGTGAAATACGTACCTACCTTTGCTCTTACTGAATGTTTAATTAATTTACCCTAATCCAGCCGCATTTAATCTAGTCACTTCACACACTGATTCACACGCACATTTCCACACAATACACACACACACACATAATCAGATAAAGTATTTGTACGATTTTATTCCAAATTTAAGCTTTAATTTTCTTCTAAAGGCTCTGAGTGAAGTATGAGTTTAATTTTTGGCATGTGGTTAAAAAGTTTCTCTTCACACTGCGTCAAAAGCAAAGCCCGCGCCTGCTACGTGACTTCATTATTGTCGTAACTTCCGTTTTCCTTTTTCGCAAATTTCCCTAGTTATTCAATTTTTGACACTCCACACGTACGTTGTGTGATTTTGCTAACATAGAAAACTAACGCGACCACCTTGTTTTAGGTGAATGAGAGTTCTTTGCTGTATATATCTGATCCAACTGCAGTTGAAAGCCGCCGTGTGCCGAAGATAACCGTATCGGGACTTGAAGTCGACATTGACGGCAACACTTTTCAAGGCGGAAAAGCTCGCCTGCAATGTGTTGCTAGTTTGTTTCACCTTTATAATTCCGAAGCAGAAATTATTTTAGAAGAGGAGCGACCCCGTCCACGTCCCTCGTCGGTGCTTGGAACGCGTGATACTTCCTCTGGTAAGATATTGTAAATATTGATTTTAGTGTGTTACAAAGCTTTCTTTGACTGTAATTTAATTTTTAAAAATGCCAGTGATTTTGGGCATATCTTAATAATATAACATTTGGGTAGGGAAACCAGGGGAAAACATAGCTACATTACGTGGTTCTTAGTAAATGTAGCTAATCTGCACTAGAAACTTCAATGTGTTGAAAATAGCTAGCTACAATTTCTCTACAATGGCGAAACGTCTGTAAACGACGAACACTATTAAAGTAACTATTGGAACTATTTTTTAAATAAATAATTGAAACCAGGCCTTACGTGTAAAATATTTTTATAGTACCGCTGGTAGAATCGAATTTCCTCATTGCTATCTATAATTGTATTAGCCAACAGCAGAAATAGCTGTAGCGTATACATATTTCTACAATTAATTGAAACACAACTTGCTACTTTAGCAAGACACAAGCAATGAACACAAGGTGTAAATTAAACATTCCTCTTCTTCTGCTTCTTCTGCCGATAATTATAGTTTCTTACAATGTTTCTTACAATGTGCCCGAGGTAAGAAGTCTTTCTCTTTTTTACTATGTTATGTAATTCTCTTTGTTGTTAAATACGCCGTAACACCTCTACTATTGCAATGCTACGTCTAGGAAGTAGGATTTTATCTAGGAATACAGAATTAAACTTTAGTGACCCACCGACAACCTCGATTTTCTGTTTGTGGTGTAACTGCAATAGCTGAATTCAACGCAGTGCAGAGCCATGGCCGACTCAATTACAACAAGATTAATTGATTGATTGCGGGGAGGAGGGTGTTTTTGCCCCTCGACACGACGATCTCTTGGGCTTCCTGTGCATCCCCTTTTGTTGCTAGTCGCTGTCAAGTAGATCCGTTCCCATTATCAAGTGTAGGAGTTTATTGACCAGACTGGTTTGCGGTTGTATCTCCTTTAGATTAATGCCCACAAAGATTTGATATCTTCTACGAGCTAAGGCTTCGCATTGGAATATTATGTGGGAGGCTGTTTCCTCTTCCTCGCCACACAGCCTGGATATAGGATCTTCGTTAAATAGAGGTGTAGAGGTGTAGAGCCAGTGTCCCCATAGGTGTCCTGTCACTACTCCAAATTGAGCCCTACTGAGTTGTAGCACTATTTCGTTAAGCTTGTGGGAGCGGTTGCCCATAATAATTTTGCTTTGTCTTTGTTGAGGTGAGAGTCTTCAATGTTCCGAATGTTTGGCAACGATCAATTCTTTAACTGCTCCGCTCACTCTCCGCTTAGTTAGACCGACAACAGTTTCAGGCCCTGCGAACGGTGTTTCAGATCCTAATTTTGCTAGTTTACCTGCGTTTTCATTTCCTTCAATTCCTCTGTGGCCTGGCACCCACACAAGTGTTACCTTGTTAGACTTTGCCAGTGTTAGGAGACTACAAAGGCAGTTCCAGACAAGTTTTGACTTAATCTGGTTTGAATGTAGTGCTTTCAAAGCTGCCTGACTGTCAGAGATAATAAGGATGGTTTTATTTGTATAGCCCTTTCTTATGTTCTCTTCTATTGCTGCTAAAATTGTATAGGTTTTAGCTTGGAATATTGTGGCAGTTTGGACCAGAGATATGAAGGTACTATATATTGGATTGCTGCTGTATACACCAGCTGCGTGCCTCGCCCTTGAGTATTATATCTAGAGAAGGAAGTTGCAGGAGAGCTTCTAGTGCTGCTGTCGTAGTGCTTCTGAATGCTCCAGTTATAGCTCTGCCCCACACGTCATGATGTTCTGTGTTGTATATATCATGGTTTTCGTGTTCTTGGTTATGCCTCTATCTCATAAAATTGAATTTAGTTGTGTTTTACATGTTCTTGTGTGTCCTAATCTGCTTTTAATATTTTTCTCTATAGTCGTCTTTTTCGGCATTGTAAAACCCAGGAACTTCAATTTCTTGATTCCTTTCATTTCTAAATTTTTCTTTATTTTTACATTTTTACATTTGTTGTTTTAAGTACTACCTGGTCGTTTTGGCGAAAGTTAATGCATAATGTGTTCGTTTCTGATTGGTACTCCCTTTCTTTCACATTTCCTTTTCCAACTCTGTAGCGCATGTTTTATAAATATTCTAACTAACTTGGGTTATGTGGAGCATCCCTTTTTTATTTTCACTGTTGTCTTATTTTTATGCACATTATTTACTGATTTAATTAATTTTTGGGATATTCGTGTTTCTCACATGGCTTTTCAGAGTTTTGTTCGGGGTACGGTATCATAGGCTGTTCGTTAATCGACGAACGCTATATGTATTGCTTGGTTTATCATTATCTCCATTTCCTGTTGAATCGTGTAGATGTGGCCAATGGTGGATCTTCCTGCGGTGGCACCTACCTGATATTCACTGATTTTGCCTTGTATTTTATTTTGTATTACTTTTCAATACATTCTTCTCATGGTTGCAGTTGCATTTAAGCCCCTGCAATTCCTACATTTATTCCGATCTCCTTTCTTGTACATTGATGACAAGTAACTGCGTGGCTAAATTGTTATTGTTTTGATAGATGAATTGGACGTGAAGGGCCTATCATATGGCCTCCAAGGTTTCCAGTATTTTAAAACACGTAAATCATTCGGCGTGCAGTGTTGAAATATATACACATGGACAATTACTTAATAGAATCATCAATAATGAATAAAATTCGCAACAATACTGTAATGTTTGGAATGTATTATTTGCGGAATCGTCGCTATCAGGCCAGTATTCAAAATCAAAGAGCACATTTTAAGCATTTATTATAAGAATTATTACGGTTTGAATTGTTACGCCATTCGAATTTTGATCTCCTGCAGTTTTGTAACTAATTAGAATATTTACTCAAAATGACTGCAAAAACCAAATAGCAATGTTTTCAGTTTATCCAATGCGCTACAAAATAAAACTAATAAATGTCATTCTTATGGTTGTATAAAAAACATGATTTTATTGCAACTTGAAGATAAGAATAATTTAGTATTTAATTGCTGGACACTAATAATATTTAATAATATGCACTTTTAGCTAATATGTGCTATATACATAAAGTCTGGTAAAATAGAAATTTCCTTGCAGTTTGCCAATACTTGGGACAACCAGGAAACCGCATATCGATTGATTTTTTTAAATTTTTAAACCTAACCTTAATTTACTGATACGTTAATATTGCAAATTTCAATTATAACTTACTGAAATAGAACTCTTCAGTAAATATCATCGAATTGGCTGCCTTATTTAATCTGTGTTTCATTGTTATAGTGATAAGCGTGCCGCTGAGACGTCACTCGCAAGACTAATAAGGCGTTCCTAATTCTACTACACATTTTCAGTTCTCGATTCTGAATATATTCAGTAAATATTTATACCTATATACACTTTCGTACAAACTTCTGCCTAGAATTCTTGCGAAGATTTCCGATAGATAGTTGAAATAACTTGATAACACTAGCTTGTATTTACCTAGAAACTGTTTCTATTCTTATGACTGTTCTTTCACCTTTCTGATTTGAAAGCAGTTTTGTTCCCCATTGTAGATAGTTTTATTTAAATTATATATATTTTATCTATTTGGTAAACCGCTATAACTATTATGAAATAATACAAATCTAATGGGGTGTTGTGAAGGAATTAGTTAGCCGGTTTAGTATCAAATGTCTCACTAGCACTTTAGGGTTGCTAGATTCGCAGCGTTAAATAATAAAATCCCATCCTCCCCAACTTCAACAAACAGGGTGGGAAGTAAGATGATGATAAAGATAAACAAGAGCACGTGAATAAGTAAAATTGCCCGGTCCTCTGGTTTCCGAGATAATGATTATAAAGAACCCCACTTTATGTGCTCTTAACGCCCAGCTACTCTGTCCTTAAAATGTCCAAAAGCATTATGTTTCATGGCTTTATTACACCACCAGATAACACGAATATTTGCAGAGGGGGACTAAGAATTTTCTTAAAGCACAATTGTTTCGCTGCGTGTTTGCTTTCTAATTCCTATGTACCGTACCTTAGTCATTATTTTTTTTCTTTTCAGGTACGTCCTCCCTCCTAGGATGCTTCATTATAAATAGTGCATTACTTCTGGAAGTAATTATTCGGTAACAATGACACGTATGAGTTGACGCATGGGAAATATTAAATTTACAATCATCCGGATGAGCTTAACATAAATTGTAAATATTTGTAATTGTAGTTAATTATCATGTTTGAATATTTACTGACGTTGGTGTTACATGCGGTCGTTATGTGGCAAGGTAAACCCATTTGTGATAACATTTTAAAGTCATACCATCTCAATCAGTGGACAGTGGTGTACACTAAACAGATAAGTGTAGAACGGTGTAACATTAAATAACAGTAGTTTAATATACATGTAATATAGTGGGCCATGAAGCAGCTTAAAAATGTAAAAATCATGTGATTAAAATTGTATATATGGCAACCAAATGACTACGTGAATGTTAAATATGTAATTTTATGGAATACTTAGTTTAGCGTAAAGTTACAATATTACCTACGCCAAAACAATCTATTCTGTTGTGATGACAAACAATCAAAATGGGGAGCGCGGTGGCTCCCAACCGGGGCATAGACAGAAAATAGGGTAATACAGATTACTGCATACAATTAATCAAACACAATTTGTTGTAGACTGATGTAAAACATATTTGTTACCTAATGTAAAACCCAAACTGCAAATAAACTTTGTTTAAAAATGTTTTCCTTATATCACAGCACTTTTACTATACATTTATGCTTGATGTCCTATACATTCAATGCCGCAAAGTTTTAATTCTATGCAAAAAATTAATTTACGGATTCAAGAAAGAAACTTCTTTCTGGATGAATGAATCCATTCAAAGTTTTTAAAATCATTCTATTGTGGGTGAGTGAATAAGTGGGTAGCTACTCCTTCGTTAGTTGTTGAATAACTTCAGAATGGATAGCTCGAATTAGACAGTATCCGAAATGGCGAGTTTTAAAATGTTTCAACACAAAAACGGAAGCATATATTGATTTCATAGTTTATATTAAGAATACATTCATATACAGGATTATCTAAATGTGTAATACCTGTACTTAAATCGATGTTTTCCACGTTATTTTGTAGCTCTTTCCCATGTCGGGCTTTCATTCTCACATGCAATATAAATATCCATCTAAATATCTGGGAAACACTTCGCATACGCCTTCTCATTCTTCAGAAATTTTTCTCCGCGTAAAATCGCCAAAATCTACATGTGCATACACATTGCTTAAAATATTTTTTCAGGTTAAGTGTTTCGAAATACATAGTAAACTTCGTTTTCAAGTAAAGTGAATTGTAAAAAAATGATCAATAATGCGGCCAGTTAGTGCAATTGCATTTCGCCATGGACTACTTACCGGTTTTGAAAAAATGGTCTTAAAATCGTGATCCATATTGTTATCCATACATACATATTTGTTGTAGTAAAAGCTGTGTAGAGCATAATAAACTACGAAAGTTCCACATACGCTTGCAATTTACCAAAAAACGAAGGTTAAGCTTGATTATTTCTAACAATCGGAGCGGCCTTTACTTCTAAACCGGAGATTTCGGCAAAAAGCGTTTGATTTGAAATAACGGGTGATGAAAGATAAAACAGTTTGGAGTTGGCCATGACTTTTTTAATTAGTACAGTGTAAATTGAAAGGCCACGTTTATGGGTTTACCTAACTTGCTCCTCTAATTTATACTGTACCAAGTTTATTTAAAATATCTTACAAAATAATCTTCGATTGTTAGTTTTTCTACCGTTCCCAGTACGTATGAAATATTTGAACCCCACAACGTCGTTGTGTGTATTGTAAGTTTGGTGTATATCGGTGCCATATACAGGGCCAGGTCCCCAAACACAAAGATACACGCTACACATTCCCAGATCGATATTTGTTTAAAACTCTTAGATAGTGTATATTTAGACCGAGAGACGAAGAGAAGAACTAACGGCAAAGTCCTACTTCAGACAAATAAAGATAATTAGTACAACTAAATCATGAAAATTGCAATACTTATGCGAAGCGAAAACAGTGATTTTCTGCAACTGATTTTACAGGCGAAAATATCAGGAAAAAGTAGGAAGAGGACGAATTTCTTGGTTCAAAAACCTACGGGAGTAGTATAACTGTCAACCCATAGAGTTGTATAGAGCATAAGCGTCAAAGATCAAATATTGCATTATGATGTCAACCTGACGCTTAAAGAAGAATGTCAATTCCGAAAATCGAAATCTTCTAAATCAACGTAGATTAATAAAGAAACTTATGATTATTATTAACGATTTTACTAGTTTCTGTTTCCTTTTTTTAATATATTGTTTGGTAATATGGCGAGGAGTATGATAATTTTGCTTTTGAATAAAACGCCTACGTTCTTAAAGCGATCATCTTAACACACAGAAACAGCAAGGAACGCCAAATAAAATTACAAGGAAGTATTTTAATGAATGCTTAGGTACTTACATGGCGCAGCACTCAGCAGTACTACCGTCGGAGGCGTGGTTTCTTAGGAGGTAAGTACTATTTCATTATAATTTTTATTATTGTACAAATAGATATAAAGAGCAGATATATTTGTAAACGAATCTCAGCTGTGGGTACAAAATGCAAAATATGCAAGTGCGTTTTCGTAAGATAAGAAATAGAAAATGCAATTAAGCGTATTTATTGAATGAATTAAACACAATTATGTATTTACATTAAACAAATCTTACACTAATACTTGTAATTAATTAAATAATTAATATTACAAACTTGCATATTGATATTTCTACGACATATTGAAAGAATTGACAATCGAATGTTTTTCAAAATTCTCTAACAAATAATGATTGCCTCCTATGAGTACATATATTTATACAGAGAAAAACTTTTTTTTTACATCGACAGACATTATTGTAGCATATTTCAGTTTTCTAAAAATATCTGTAATTAACTAATTCTGAGACATGTTCCAATAGCACTTTTGGAACGCCATTTAAAATATCTTATCCAGGATACAATGCAGTATTAGGAAGTTAATCCTTATAAAATTTAACTCTCAAACGGGCCTTAGGGAAAAAAATTATTTTACGTAACAAATTAAATCATTGATTACAGGAAACTGTCCCTGATCTTCTCATGAAACCTATTAATTCCATACAAGCAAATAGTGTGAATCAAATTCCTGTCCTGTCAGCAATAACAAAATTTTTCTGAAGGAACACATTCAGGTTAAAAGGAACAGGATAATGCGCCTTGCACAAATCTAGGTATGGACAAATTATTAGGTTGATGAAGTTGTTTTGAAGCTATTAAATATGATTTGCAAATGACGGTCTCGTGAAGAAACCCAATTAATAAATGGGAAATATATCGACCGCAACTATCTGTGATTTCGCGGTGGCCGGCAATATAACTCGGATCACCTGCTTGGAAGGCAGCCATGCTGACCATTGCACTACTTTGCCGTCGGTCATTCTGTTGAAGAAAGGAAGTTCATAAGTAAGTTCATGGACCTAACGGAAACATCACCCTGCAATTTTTGTAATTAAAAAATAAATCATTATTTGCGTCCTATATACAGGGTGAAATACTTATTTACTATAAACACTGCATCAACATAACCTTCATACTCAAATAATTCACAACTACCGTGACGTTTGCTCCTATTTTTTAGTTGTGGGTATAGTTGGTTGCCTACACAATAGGCAAAATTGACGCGTTCTTTTTAAAAGTATACATAGGCAATGCATATTAAAAGAAAAATTCCATGTATATATATGTTTATATATATACAGTAGAACCTGCAAAAGTGACCACCTCTATATTATGACCATCTGGTTAAAGTGACCAGTTTTCCCGGTCCCTGCCAAAATCCTATCTTTTTAATGTACCTACCTTATTTCCTATATAGTGACCATCTGCCTATTGTGACCAGTGACCGGTACCAACAAATACATCCATTTAAAATCTATCTCCTTAATGTGACCAGCTCAACTACCTTTCCAAAATTCCAAGTAGGATATTGCAATTAGTATACAATAAACCACCTGCAACATCTGCTTACCATTTTAAGTTGTAAATCCTATCATACAATACAGCACTTAAAGAAATTCTTTCTTGCTGAAACCTGGCATTCCTCAATACAATTAAAATGCAGGATTTTATGTCATTGGTTTTATGGGGCTTGGATCTTATTGAAGGTCCGAGCACCAAATATATTCGAATCAGAAGACAAAATTGGAGAGCAAGATTTAGTTACGTCTGTACAAGATTATGGAATTATGTAACTATGTAAACAAAAGAAAAATGAAAAACCTTAACAGCCCCACTAACTAGATGAACGAGCACTACAGTACATTACAATCCTAATGATGGAGTTTTCTGAAAAATGATTGTAACGATTCACTCCTGGGGTAGGTTTAGTTAACCATTAGAATGTTATGAACGTTAATCCTTGCATACCTATTTAAAAGCTCCTTCGGTCAGAAATCATTCTGTTTTTAATTTTACTTTCTGCGAGTAAAGTGCTAAAAAGGCCATGAACATTCATCTTGAAGTGTTAGTTTATCAGATTCCAGCAATTCGCGGAACGCCCAATAAACCTTGTCCCTTGAAAATGGTTAAGTAATAAACTGCATTTAATGGAGATATTGGCTCCAATTTATCAAGCAAATGGGAAAATAAGTGAACTAATTTGTGAAAAACGATTAAAAAGTAGTAAACAAAGAACTTTGGAAAATTTTTTAAAACAATAGTTAACAGTTATGTTGTGTAAGAGTATGTATGTAGCACTCGGACAAATAAACTATTTGATGTAGCAGTAGTAGCCCCTACGTCTATACATACATATGTATGTACATATTTATGTCAACACGTTTATGTAATTCAATAAGTATATGTATCACTATCTATAAGTTTATCGTTTTATTTTGGGTGTATCAGAAAAATCGAATGAGCTACTAGGAATTGAATTTTCTATAAACTGACCACCTGCTTAAAGTGACCATTTTGTACCAGTCCCTTGGGTGGTCACTTTAGACAGGTTCTACTGTATGTTTATTCTCGTAGCATTTACTGTAAAGGTCTACACAGTATTTACTAGTTTATTTTGAAGTTTCATCCCAAACAGACTTAATTTTTGTTAGTTGCTAACATGGCGTTGTTTATGAATGTACATGCCTCCAAAGTTTATAAACCTCGCAGACTAAGTGCTCAAGGTGTTATAGATCATTGCACAGATTTAATGAGCATCACGTTATGTTTTTAGCGGATACATTTTTAGAGAATAGGACGGAATCCAGAGGAGGAACCTAACCCCGAAACAAAAAGTGTTTCTACGGTATGTTGGAGATCCGGGATTTCAAATGGGAGTTGGAAAGGATAAAGGAATACATCAGTCCACAGTCGGTAAAACCACAGCAGCAGTGGCCGAGAAAATTACTGCGAAAACCTAAAAGAGAATGGCAAAATAACTATAATTTTCCTTGTGCTGTAGGTGCAATAGATTGCACCCTTGTAGCAATAATGAAACCACTAATACAGAGAGATGAATATATAAACAGAAAACAAGTGGCCACCATAAATGTTCAAGCAACATGCAACAGCAAGGAATGTTTCACTAGTACATATAGATGCTCAATGGCCTGGATCAGTCCACGATTGCAGGATTTTGCGCAGGTCAGCAATACCAGAGTTAATGTCTCCATGCAGAGGAGAGACAATTTTAATTGGTGATGGTGGATATGGTATCACTCTGTGGTTACTGACACTTTATAGAAATCCTGTAAATAATATCAAAAGAAATTATAATCACATTCATGCTCAAAACAGTGTTATAATACAGAGAGTTTATTTGGATATATCAGGAGCACCTAATATTAGTGGAACTAGTCAGTTTCCGAATCCACCAATTATGATGGTATAACTATAAAAAAAGGTGAAATGGGATTCTCAATTCTAGGTTCCAAAATTAGAATTGCTTTAGAAAGAATTCCTGCTATAATTGTAAGTGTTCTGTGCTTCATAATGCTTCTAAATACCTGAGGGATGAAAATGATTTTGAATGCCCAAATGAATAAAATGAAAATGCCGACAGTAACGATGAAGTATATACTTATTCATGATAATAATGAAATCAGACAAGCTGGACAAAGAAGCAGCACAGAAGCACAGCTTCTTTATAAGAATTATGATTAGGAGACGGACATTTTTCTAAGTGTCTGTTGAAGTAATTTAAACAAAATTAATTTCAAACGAATTCTGAATTATTTTATTTTGAAAATATGTATAGTATAGTATAGTTTTGTGTTTATTTAGTTTTCTTGTTGAAGCTACTAGAAGTATACCTATTTTAAAGATTTACATAAGTTTTTACATTTTAATGAACGAATCCTTGTTCCTCATGTCTCAATTTCTGCCTTTTTTCTCGAAAGTACTGTAGCTGTTCCAAGAGTGCCAACCTTTGAAGTTCTGCAGTGGTAAGTTTTTTTGTTTCCTCAGTCTTATAGCTCTCTAGGACTGAATGCTTATTATGCGAATCAATTGACAAGTAGAAAGGATTTCACAAAAATCAAACACACTTAATGGACCCTCATTTTCACCTTTCTTCTTTATCATTTCTCCATTTTTTGTTTCATTTGGGCCGCTCTTCACAGTGGTTGCACCTCCTTAAAAAAGTAAACAAATATATTCTAGGAATTCTAGAAACTCATGGGGTTGTTCCTCCTGCATCAAATAATTTTGCTAAATTCTTGTTCCCTCTGTTTTAGGATAATTTCCGGTTGCCTTCACATCTGTTTTCTTTTTGAACTCAGTTTTCATATTGTTAATCTTTTTTCTCACTTGTTCCGCCGTATCGCTTTCCCATCAATTTTTGCTGTTTTAACAGAAGGAATTTGAGATTTGGATAGTAGAAGTGGTTCATCTTAAAAGTACAAAGCTAGTTGATTGCCTGTATCACTATTATTACTGGAATTATTTTTTTCAGGTTTGGATAAATCACTAGACATTTTTGTCTTATAACACACACAAAAGCCTTTACATAATTTAGTATTTCAGACCACGTTAACATGCAGAAACCCTATAGCAAACTAAAAATTTGTTAACCCTTACAAGATGGCTACAGTGATATACACGCTAGTTTCGGCAAGTTAGTAAAACAACAGTTTACTGTTTTAAGTATTTAGTAGGTAGTATTTGCTTAGAAATACAGTGAGTTCAAGAAGTAATTACATAACGGTTGGCCATGGAATAATAATATAATGTCTAATGCAAGCTTTATATACCAATTGACGTTTAGCCTTTCTAGCGCAAGCGCCAGTACCTAACCGGCAGTGTTATGTTAGGTTACGTTGCATGGTAAATGTAAATAAATCAATTTTTGAAGAAATGAGTTCTATTATTTCAATTTAGACCATAACAGTAACAACTAAATGACTACACTATTAAACAAATCACAACAAGTAGGTAATCATTAAAATTGGAAATTATAATTTTTTTATTTCACAGGTACAGAAAAATAAATATAAAAAACTAAAAAAGCTGTTCAAAATGACCACCGTTTTCCTCCAGACGCAAATTTCCTCGTCTTTTCATAGTATTAAAAGCATTTATAAGAATTTGAGGAGTTATATTGGCACACTGTTCCAATTCTGTTTTGCAGTTCCTCGATATTGTTAGTAGGGGTCTTGTATACATTATTTTTCAGATAAGGCAATATACAGTAATCTAAAATAGTCAAGCCTGGTGATCTAGGTGGAAATATTGGATTTGAACGTAAACTAATTATTCGTTCGGCAAAAAATTCACGAAGGTAATTGAGGGTCTCTTGAGCGGTGTGGGCCGTCGCGCCATCTTGTTGGAAGTAGCCTTGTTGGAGTTTATCCTCATGAAGCTGATTAATAAATTCACGTACAATATGCCGGTATCTCTGAGCAGTAACAGTTTCGTGGAAAAATATGGGTCTGATAATACGTCTTCGAGACACAGCAATCCAAACACCAACTTGTAACGGGTGAAGAGGAGAATCGCGAAAAGTATGCGGATTTGCAGCATTACATAACCTCATATTTTGTGAGTTTATATACCCCGAAAGGGTGAACCAGGCCTCGTCAGAACAAAACGTTAAATTTAGCAATCCGTCGTTGTTCATTAAATTTTCTTGCAACCACTGACAATACAAAATTCTCCTATTGTGATCTGCTGGCAGCAACTCATGTAAAGCAAGAATTTTGTTTGGAAACAGCGTTAAACCTTTTTTGACAATAGTATGGCAAGTTCCTAATGATAAACCAGTCTCTTGCGAAAGTGTACGTAGTGATGTAGTGGGTTGCTCGTTCAAACGTTGACGAACTCTTCGCCTTCCAGCTCTATCTCTATGAGTAATGCTCCCTGTATCTCGAAATCTATCACACATCTTCTAGGTGCGCTGTAAAAATCTCCTTTAAGGACAGCAATATTTGGAAATTGTTGCAGAAATTCCTCTAAACATGGCACCACACGGTAAATCCATTCGCCGTTCTCTCGAACACCATTTCGAAAATATGATTCAATCATAAATGTTTTGTGTTCTATTGTAAAAACCATTATAATTGTAACTTAATTCAATTTTATAAGTAAATACTACAAAATTTTCCAGCATGTGCTAGTAAGTAAAAGCAAAAGATTATGCATGCCAATTTAAGTATTGACTAATGCTTATACTAGTAGTACTTACTTTTACTTATAAGTAAAACCCTTAAGCAAATGGTACTTAATTTTATGCATACGATAAAATGCCTCAGCCGCTGTGTTAGCTGAACGCAGCCGAATGTATACCTACCCTGTTGAAAAGTACACGCTTGGTATATCATAAAAATTTAATTAAAGGGAAAACTAATATTAAAATACAAAGTTTGGCAATTTAATTCTCATATTGACGCTGCAGAAGTGGTGTCACACACAAGTAAAGCAATATATAATAGTTCACAGTTTTATCAATAGACAGTGTTCAAGTGGACATCGAACAGTGTTCTGCGAAAGCCGTTACCGAGTACGCCGTGTTTCTGTCAGTTATCGTGGAGCAACGAGTGAATATAAAATTTTGCTGTAAATTAGGGAAAACTCAAACAGAATCTTTTGAAATGTTGAAAACTGTGTACACACTGATAACATCTTAAGTCGTAGTAGTGCAATGAATGAGTTAGGTTTCAAAGATGTCGCACGACCGCCCGCGATAGATTCCTCATGTGCAACTGCAATTTCGAAGAAAGGGTATTTGATTGTTATTGCATTATAATGCATCATCCCATTCTGCATTTATTGTGAAGTCATTTCTCATCAAACATAGCGTTGTTGTTATAAATCACCCACCTTGTTGACTGACTTGGTACCAGTAGACCTTTTTCTCCTTGCTAGACTAAAAAACTGTTCTCAAAGGGAAACGATTTTAGGGACATAATACATCATATTAATAAAAATGGAACCGCCGAATTGAAAGAAGTTTTTTCAGACGCTTTTGCAGACTGTTTTCAAACACGTTCAGAAAATTAAAACAAGCTTATTAAAGGAAAAGAAAATTCTTTATTAACATTACATGGTTTAACGAAAGGATATGAAACGTATGTTCTTAAATTTTTAGAGGTTAAAAAAGTATGTCATTAATTTTTAGGTGGGAAAAATTAAGTTAATTTTTTTATTCATTTTTAGGTTTAAAAGAACGTGAGCTGAAACATACAGGCATTTTGATATTGACTGCTCTAATTTGACATATTGGGATTATATCGACCTCGCTGATTTTTAATTCTTAGATTTCGTTGCCTGTTCCTTTTCTGGTTTATTTATCCTTAGGCATTGTAGTACATAAAAGAATACAAGTCGGTTTATATAAGACAAATAATTACATTAAAGAAGGAAACACTGCTAGTGCAGTCAGAGGCTAGAACTCTACTTTTATTCTTCACGGTTTGATGTTAAATTTTAGATAATTCATATGAACTATTTATAAACACGTTTATGTATTCTGCAGGGACATCAGGGACACTTAACCAATCTTGACATTACATGACTTCACTATACACAATGAATATGAAGAGAAGGAACTATTTCTTAAAAATTGATCTTCTCTGAACTAGGGAAATGCCGAAATGATCAAAATATTTTCATAATTTAATTTTGGATTTATACCTTCTGCTAATAAAATCTGATCAAAATGGTGATACTAGAGAACTTTGAGTGAGGGGTTTCTCCTGCTAGGTTGGTTAGCCAATGGGTCTTCGTGCGAGGTGATCCATATTATCATTGAATAAAATATTGAGTAAAATATTCAATGATATTATCTACAAGGGGAGTTATACTTTTTTTATATTAGGGAATTGAAGAGAACAAAAACTGTTGCTTCTTGGTTTACTTTGTTGAAATTCATATAATTGCTTCTGCTTATTAACACAAACTGTAATATCGAGTGAAT
Source organism: Limonius californicus (assembly GCA_014611495.1). NCBI lineage: Eukaryota > Metazoa > Arthropoda > Insecta > Coleoptera > Elateridae > Limonius > Limonius californicus. Next base: position 47,543 of record JABXWE010102194.1, read on the forward strand.
ATTTTTCATCTTGTGTGAGCGGCCTTGAAGTGGTGGGGATACACAACTTCCATATACTGATAGCGGCCCTAAATAGTTACATTTCAAGTATTTTTGAAATGTAGAAAATAACTCAAATTTCATATACACTTTGGTTCGTTCACTACAGAAAACTCTCGCTACAACCCTTAATTTTTTTGGAATGGGACAGCATTTTGTTGTTATTTATACGCCCCATAAAACTTTACTACCGCATTTCAGTAATTCTTAAGTTTATGACGTTTTTCTTTGACAAAAATATCATTTTTGGTTTCAAGGAAAATTTTTTCAAAGTTACTGAATTCAGACGTCCATTGGCTTCCTTTTTATTACCTCAACCATTTTCCTTTTCGACTTGTATTTGCGAGCACCATCTATCTATGTGTCTGAACTGTTGCTCAGTATTACAGGTTTGGTGCATCACTTTTCATTAAAATTGTGTAGAAAATCACACAAAGGGGCCTCAGTGGTCTAGTGTGGGAGAGCGTTGCCACTCGAGATCACAGGGAAATGTAGTTGATCCGCTGGGGGCGTTCGAATCTCAGCTGGGGCGACCGCATTTCGCTTAGTTAAGGTTAGGTTACATGTTGCATGAATGTTTAGTGTGTAAGGGACGCCCGCATCCCCTGAAGTAATGCGAAAGAGGTTCCGGGGGGAACGGTAGTTTGAAGGAATAAGAAAAAAAAATAATCATACAAAAACTTTATTATGCTATGTATTGCTTTCATATTTGTAAATTGTATTCCTTGGGATGCCATGCAGGGAATGACAAATTAAAAGCTGTGTTACCTCAAAAATGTTTAAACTTTTTATATTTTTTTCTCTAAAGTATGGGATTGCTACTATAGTCGGTTCCAAATTTTTATGTACTTGAGGTACGTACTAAGCTATGGACATGCCGTGCGCCGATATTGCCGGGCGTTGACCAGTGCAGTAGGTAATTTATTTTCTCCATTTATTGTTTGTTCTACGCGTTTTATTTTTCTCACAATTGGAAGTCGCATACTGTACATTATTTTGATGACGAAAATGTAAACAGCAACATGGCGAAATCTTTTAAACATTGCATACAGATATATTTTGAAGCATAATTATATACTGAATTGTTACTGCAGTTTAATGAGCGCTTGGCTAAGTATTATATTGTCGCAAAGCTGTTATTTTTCTGATGACGAGACCTATACAAATAGAAAACTTATTAAGCTCTTAAGAGAGATTACCCAGTTTTGCAGCAAAGTTAAGTTACACTTAACGATATTGCTTTTTAATGGTCGTTTGCATTATCATTAGTAAGTAATCTTTATTAATCTTAGTTTACATTATAAGTTCAAAGAAATATGTGATTTAATTAAACGCAAGACTTTGAGAACGTCTCTTTAGTTTGAAACCGAGTTTAAAGTTAAGTTGTAGAACTGAGAAGTGATATTTTCAATTTCCATCATGCCTAAACGTCACGTAGGTTATGACGAACTAGTTTTAAATTTATTTGAGTATGTTACCCTCGAAAAAGAAAATTCCGGGCCACATCGGGTGTCTGGCGTGTAGGCGTGTGCAAGCGCACCACTGAACTGTAGCGATATTCGGCTAAAGCAGTAAGCATCGCGCAACCTGTTTCTTTTGTTTCTCTTTGACGCGTGAGCCAGAAAGGGACACAAATTGAACTTGTATTAGTGACCTACGTTCGAAACGCAAATAGGTAAATGGG
>JABXWE010102195.1:0-32649 GCA_014611495.1 Limonius californicus
TCTTTTAAACATTGCATACAGATAAATTTTGAAGCATAATTATATAATGAATTGTTATTGCAGTTTAATGAGCGCTTGGCTTAAGTATTATATTGTCGCAAAGCTATTTTTCTGATGACGAGACCTATACAAATAGAAAACTTATTAAGCTCTTAAGAGAGATTACCCAGTTTTGCAGCAAAGTTAAGTTACACTTAACGATATTGCTTTTTAATGGTCGTTTGCATTATCATTAGTAAGTAATCTTTATTAATCTTAGTTTACATTATAAGTTCAAAGAAATATGTGATTTAATTAAACGCAAGACTTTGAGAACGTCTCTTTAGTTTGAAACCGAGTTTAAAGTTAAGTTGTAGAACTGAGAAGTGATATTTTCAATTTCCATCATGCCTAAACGTCACGTAGGTTATGACGAACTAGTTTTAAATTTATTTGAGTATGTTACCCTCGAAAAAGAAAATTCCGGGCCACATCGGGTGTCTGGCGTGTAGGCGTGTGCAAGCGCACCACTGAACTGTAGCGATATTCGGCTAAAGCAGTAAGCATCGCGCAACCTGTTTCTTTTGTTTCTCTTTGACGCGTGAGCCAGAAAGGGACACAAATTGAACTTGTATTAGTGACCTACGTTCGAAACGCAAATAGGTAAATGGGTACTAGTGAGAGTGAAACGGATGGTATATCCATACGTCTTCGAACATTTCAGATGCACGACCTTGAAGTACATAAAAATTTGGAACCGACTATATGCAATAATCATTTACAAAAATTGACTCAAAGCTCCCTATTCTCGTCATGCAAAACTTGAAGTTTTTGAGATTTAAGTGGATGCAGACCATCTCTGCTTAATAATCTGTGAATTGTATATTTATGGAAATGAATTTGGGAAGGTACAATTCAAAGGCTTGTACTTGGTTCCGCCTCAACAAATTCAAGAACTTTCTCTTTTGATCGATACTTATTGTAGCTTTACGTCCTGCCTTATTTTCTCAAGGATTTGAATTATCTGTTTCCAATAATATGTATTCTACATTTCTTGGATGATTTGGAAACATTTCCGCATGTGACCTAGCCACACCAGTGGATTGTCATTACACGTACCGAATACCTTCAACATTTTGACATATTCTTGATTGTGATAGTATCATTTTAAACACAGAAAGCAGACGAAAATGAAAACAATGATACTTTCAATCAGACAGAACGAGCTCATACATTTTTAACATCGTCATAGCCACCTACACGAATTATGTTAACTGCGTAACTAATTGGAGCAACCGTGCTATGAAACTTATTATTGCTCAAAACCATGAGCTTTCTTTACACTTGTCTCAGAAATCCTTTTCTCTCGAAAAACCCACCTTAAGCTGATTATGTTTTCATTTGCTGACGAGGTACTATTTCCTATGTTATGTTATTTTCCAGTGAAATTAATTCTTCTTGAATAGCTTTTTTATATCTTTTCCCAGCACCAAATAGGAAAAATTTATAATTAGGGTGTACAATGGGCCAGATATAGCCATATATATGTCAAGAGGTACTTGGAAAAGCGCGTCCTAGATCTCGTCCAATCAAAACTAAACCAACCAAACCATGCCCTAAAGGTAGCCACTGCAATTTGTTAAAATCACTACTGAGTTTGGAACCACACCGGATAGGCAAAATTCGTAGTGAAAATGTACAATGGGTCAAATATAGCCTAAAAGCAAAGAGACCCCTGAAAAGTTGCGTCCTAGATCTCGCCCAATTAAAACTAAACCAACCAAACCATGCCCTAAGGTAGCCACCACTGCAATTTGTTAAAATCACTACTGGGTTTGGAACCACACCAGATAGGCAAAATTCATAGTGAAGGTGTACAATGGGTCAAATATAGCCTAAAAGCAAAGAGAAAAATTGCGTCCTAGATCTCGCGCAATGAATTTCGTATGACAGTATTCTGCAAAGCTCGATGAAAAGACAGTAACCTGACAGAGTAAAAACATTATTTCTGTCATTCCAAGTTGTGTGAGGAAGGACAATATTAGTTTCTACCCTTTAGCAAATCTGTCTTCCACATCGAAGGTGTACTGCTTTTGTTTAATTTTATGAAAAATTGTAATACTAAATCTTGCATTGGATGCATTTTTTGATGTTGAACAAATTTAATTGATTTGTATGGTAAAGTCCGAAAATTATTTAAAAACTTTATACAACAGTCTGAAGATTGTTTTATGAATGTTTTGTTTTTTGATATTTATATACTGATGCTGTTTCGTGAAATGAATGTTTTTTTTAATTGTGGTGTTATGTTACAACTGGTCTGAAAGACTAACCAGCAATTTTTGTCTAACTTAAATTAACTAAATGGTTATGCTAAGAATTCATCCATCGGTGTCCTCTCAGTTCTATTTTGCAACACTTTATTCGTGTGTTACTACTTCACTTTTGCGTTGCTTTTTTCACTGACACTTTCACGTCTCTTTACACTAGCTCAAATGGTTTGGTCCCATTGAGCCTTCTCATTAGATCTGTACGTGGTCATGAAGGCTCGTCTCGTGCTTCTTGACAAGATTTTTATTTCTTCTATCACGTCTCTTAACTCTAGATCCTGTTAAAAATTGGTGGCAAAAATGTTAAAATAAAGCACCGCACTGCTCAAGTAGTAAACACAGACTATATTGCGGATTTATTAGTACATACAAAGTAACACAAATAGAGGGCGCTACATGCTAAATATTGTGACAAATTCCAACACCCCCACTTCACAAAATTTTACTTATACCTAATAAATCTAGTAAATTATAATGTTTTTCAGCTGATAGTCTTTTGGTTAGAATATCGGCTGGCATAACGTCTGTTGGCAAATATTTCATTTGAACCTGCTTATTTGAGACTGCCTCTCTAATGAAATGATGCCTCAAGTCGATATGCTTCCATCTTTTATGATACATGTGATTTGCCAACAGATTTATGGCACTCTGGTTATCATTATAAACATTAATACATATGACATCCCCTGTAAGCTCATTTAACAAATTTCTTAAGTAAATAGCCTCTTTAGCAGTTTCTGACATGGCCATATAATCCGCTTCTGTACTGGACAGAGCAACGGTTTTTTGCTTTGTACTCTCCCAGGAGACTGCGGATCCACATAACTTAAATATAAAACCAGTGTATGACCTTCTATCAATTAAGTTGTTGCCTCAATCAGCATCTACATACCCAAAAATCTCCGCATTTTCCTTTGAGAATCTCAAACCATAGCTCTTAGTCCCTTTTTAATACCTAAGAATACGTTTAACACATTTCCATTGTTCAACACTGTGAGAATTGTTAAATTGACTTAAAAAACTGACGCTAAATGCTATGTCTGGTCTTGTCATGACTGCGAGATACAGCAGACTGCCGATCAATTTTTGGTAGGGTACTTCAATTTTTTTAATTTCATCTGTTGAATCAAAACTCAATCTACTTTCGATAGGTGTCTTTACAGGTTTACATTCTGCCATACCAAAGTTGACTAGCAATTGATCTATGTATTTTTCTTGGCTTAAAGTTGTAACATTATTAGCTTTATCCAAAAACACTTGCATGCCTAAACATTCCTTTACTCCACCTAAATCTTTAATTTTAAATTCAGAGCTTAATTCATTTTTCAAAAAAATAGTTTCATTTACATCGTTTGAAAATATGTATAAAGAAGTCATCCACATGTAACACTACAACAGTATAAAAATTATTGGTTTTCTTTATAAACAAACATGGCTCATAATTTGATCTTTTATAATTTAAGGTTTGTAAGAACGCATTTACTTTATCGTTCCATGCCTTAGATGATTGTTTAAGACACTGCCCTATTCAATTTTAAAACTTTATTCTGATCTGAACACTTAAATTCTTCAGGCATTTCCATAAAAACTTTTTCCTCTAAATGTCCATTCAGAAAGGCGGTCTTAACATCAAGATGTGTTATATCTAGATTCAATTTTACAGCCAAGGCAAACATTAATCTTAAACTGGAGTGTCTTATCATTGGTGAAAATGTTTCGTTGTAATCAACACCTGGTTTCTGCGCAAAACCTTTTGCCACTAGACGAGCATGATATTTTATTTCACCTTCACTGTTCACCTTCTTTTTAAGAACCCACTTACACCCAACCACTGTAGAATTCTCCGGTCTGTTGACGATTTCCCAAGTCTTGTTTTCTTCAAAGGAATCCAACTCTTCTCTTATAGCCTGCCTCCATTTCTGACCTTCAGGTCTGGATAAAGCTTCGGATACACTTACTGGAACATCTCCGCAACTAGCTTCTGCTGCACAAGCATACGACACATAATCTTCAAAAACTGTTGGTTTTCTTTGTCGTTCTGATCTTCTGACAGTTTCCGGTTCATCAAATGATCTTACGAAATCACTGTCGCTGTCCTCGTCTGGTTCACTTCCATGGTTATTTTCATCTGAGTCGGTTTCATGTTCTGTTTCTGAAAAAACCTCTTGCAAGCTTTCTGTATGGTGGTTAACATCTTTTTCACCCCCCACTGAATCTGCTGATTCTGGTAGATTGTCGCTAATAGTCATGTCAAGTTTTATTACCGCTTCATTTATAACTATGATGTCCCTGCTTGTCACTATATTCTTATTTAATGGGTCATAAAGCCTATATCCTTTTATGTTTTCACAGAATCCTACTAAAAACATACTTTTGGATTTTTTTTATCCCATTTACGCCTTTTCTCTGCAGGAATGTGCATCATAACTTCACTGCCGAAAATGCGCAAATTACTGATATCTGGCTTCTTATTATGCCATTTTTCAAAAGGAGTTTTATTTTCTAATCCCTTGGCAACTGACCTATTTCTTAAATATACAGCTGTGTTAACTGCTTCTGCCCAAAACACCTTCTCAAACCCTGCATCAAAGAGCATACATCTTGCTTTTTCTATAATCGTACGGTTCATTCGTTCGGACATCCCATTTTGTTCCGGTGTATGAGGATTCGTTTTTTGATGTATGATCCCATTTTGTGTCAAGAAATTTTCGAATTCCCTGCTACAAAATTCCCCACCGTTATCAGTTCGAAAAATTTTAATTTTGGTATCTTTCTGTTTTTCAACCATCAATTTAAATTCTTTGAACCGTTCAAAGGCTTCATCTTTTGTCTTTAAGAAGTAAACAAAGGTCATTCTGCTGAAATCATCTTCCAGTATTAAGAAGTATTTGGAACCCCCTAAAGATGTCTTTTCCATGGGTCCACACAAATCTCCATGAATTACTCCCAATAATTCAGCGGCCCTGTGTCCCTTATTCTTAAAACTTAACCTCGATTGTTTTCCCTTCACAGCAAACCTTACATGTTAATTTTTTATCAAAATTTCCTTGGCATTCGAGACCATCGACAGCACCATTTTTCATTAAACTTAAATCTTTATAGTTAATATGAGCTAACCTTCTGTGCCAAGTCTCTCCAGTAACTGAAACTGCTGCTAAACTAGGCTGTGCTTTTTCAAAATTTAACTTATACACGTTATTTATTAAATCAGCTGTTGCAATTAGCTTACCTTCAGCGTTAAAAATCTCACATCCGCCCTTGTTAAACACAACTTTGTTGCCTTTTTCAATAAGCTGGCTCACCGATAAAAGGTTTGTTGTTAATTCTGGAACATAGAGCGCTTCCTTTATGACAACACTAAGTTTCTGTTTATCAGCAAATGTGTCGATTTTTATATCTCCAGCACAATCCACTGCCATCTTGTTATTGTTTGCTACCGTGATGTCTTTGACTTCATGTTCTTTGTGTACATTAATCAGCCAATCCTTTCTAGTTGTTAAATGAGTACTACAACCCGAGTCAACGTACCACTCAGCACTATTAAAATCACCACTTAAAAATACTGCGCTGAATGCATGTGTTGAATTATTACTTTGCTTTTGTTTTGAGCCGTCTCTAACGTCTTCTTTCACAAACTTATTAGGGCACCTGCTCATAAAATGTCCTGGTTTTTTACACCTGAAGCAAATTATTTCGTTCCTATCTTTTACATGGTTTTTGTTTACATGGTTTGAACTGTCACTTTTCATCTGACCTCTAAATTTATTAAAGTTCGCTTTACCGGCAAGTGCAACTGTTCTGTTCTGCGCGCCATCTGTTTCCATATCCAACAATTTAGATTTTATCGTATCTGTACTTACAGTAATTCCGGAGTGCTCAATCGCCATTATCATCGGTGCGTACCTTTCTGGAAGTCCCGCCAAAAGTAGCGACCCTATCCACTCCTCGTTTATGGAGAATCCCGATCTGTTTATTTTTTGAGCTGTTTCAATTACCTCGTTGACGTAAGTTTCCATCGAGTCACTGTTTTCCAGTCGCAATGAAATTAGCGTTCGAAATAAACCAATCTTTCTTGTAAATCCGCTGTCTTCGTACAATTTCTTGAGGGTATCCCAAACTTCTTTCGCAGTTTTTACATCCTTAACATGTACGAACATCAATGTATCCAGAGTTAAGATTAATTTCGCCTTTGCTTTATTCACCAACACGGTTGGTTTCTTCTCCACTTAAGCACTTTGATAATCCTTCTAAAATGAACACGTTTTCTACCGCGAAAGACCATTCTACGTAATTCTCGCGGCCTAACAGTCTCGGTACATTATTTAAATAGTTCACGGCCATAGTGATTACTTTTCACTCGTTACTTTAATCGATTAATCATTTATTGCCAATCCGTACCGCGCGAAACTGGGTCCATAACCTGTTAAAAATTGGTGGCAAAAATGTTAAAATAAAACACCGCACTGCTCAAGTAGTAAACACAGACTATATTGCGGATTTATTAGTACATACAAAGTAACACAAATAGAGGGCGCTACATGCTAACTATTGTGACAAATTCCAACAGATCCTTGTGCATATCACTGTTTCTAGCGTACTAGGTTGTATCTATGATACTCTTCAGTACTTTGTTCTGGAAATCTTCAATTTGGTCGATGTTAGTTTTGCTGGCGTAGCCCCAAGTCCATTATTGTATCTTTGAAGCAGTAGCTTTATTATTATTATTTCTTTCAAGCTTTATTAATTTCTCGAAGATTGATTTTAGCATTTTTTCTTGCTGCTCGAACTTTTTTTCTTGTTCAAATTTGACATTAGGCTTTGTAGTAGCTGGTTTGTCGAAACTTCTGTTTTATGTGAAATTTCCTCTTTTTCTTCAGTATTTGGTAGTGCTGGGAATACTTTTGGGTCCCATCTACACAGTATTTTATTTTCTGTCTTCCTTTCTTTTGCGTTGTTTTGGTTAGTTCGGATTGCTTCGTTTCTTATCTATTGCATCCTTTTGGCTACTTTTGGTTTGTTGTTTTCATTCATTTTTCATTCTTTTGTGTGGTGGTTTCCAGCACATTTCAGGCATCTTGATTGTCAGTTGCAGAATCTATGGGTGTGCCCATAAGTTTGGCATTTCTTGCATTGAGAGACTAGTTTTGATTTTCTTCGAGGTTCTGTTTCAACCTTCATGCTTAGTATCCCTCTTATGTCGTATATTTATTTAATATCTTCGTTGTTTCTGAAGCTTAGCATAAATAGCGGGAGGGGTTTCTTATCTTTTCTCTGCAGAACATTAACGGCTTTTATGATTTTATATATATATATATATATATAAATCAGCACGAGAGGCCTTTAAGGCCTTTGGCTTTTTCAACTATCTTCTTCCATTCCTTCCTTCTCGTTACTTGTTCTTCCCAGTGTTCTACTCTTAATTCTTCCAGGTCCTCTTTCACGCTTTTAAACCATTCGTTTTGAGGTCTTCCCCTCCTGTTTGTGCCCGCTGGAGTTTCTTTGAAAACTTTTTTCTTTTATATCCTTGGCGATATAAATCTTCTACTATATTTCCTGGAGCGCATGACGGGTGCAGCTTTCTCGCCATGACCTTTATGTTTCTTGTTTGTTTATTTTCGTATAAGTGCCAAAAGTGCTTTTTTTTATTTAGTAAGTTTGTGAGTCGTCTATATTCTTCTGCAGACTATGTTTATTTTACTTGCACGTTCTTCATCGTAACTGCTTGAAATGTAAACTTTTGTCTTTAGTTTGCGTTGTAATGCATCATAGTTTTTAATTTGACTCAAAACAATTTCGCTTTCGGTATTTTTACTGGATTTTATTTTTGTGGCTGTTTAGCTTCTTGATGTTGTGGTGACATTTCCGGCAATGTAGTCATCTTTCTTTTTTGTTCTTTTTCTTTTGTTCTGTTTCTCTGATGAGTTCTTCAGTGTAATATTATCTTTCTTGTTGTTGGAGTTTTTGTTCCAACTGTGCATTAGGACCAATTTCTGTTTATTTCTCTTATTTATTGCTGCTTGCATATCTGCTAGTTGCTGCTGTAATAGAAAAACAGTTTGTTGCAATTTAATTCTTGCATTATTTTTCTTGCCATGCATTATCTAAGGTAATTTAGTTTGGGATTTCTTTTTTAATTTTATATTTTCTTGCTTGTCTGCCATTGCATCAGTGGCGTCGGAGGTCGATGATATCATAATCTTCGACACCTAACACCTGGTATGTAGGTTTTTGCTGCGTCTGTAGCCCCGCAATAAGCCGGGCGATAACCCACTAACGCTCGCTTTTCCCTAGTGTTGCACTTTATTGGAGCACGTCCCTACTCTTCGAAACTCGAACAATTACTGTGAAATGAATCTGATCTGAATTTTCAGTAAAATGCTTTACTTTTGTTCATTTCATATACAGTAACACATACCCATATACTGAATATCAATAAGAGTCGCGACACCTTATCTTTTTCCTTGTTTATTATGATAATCAAATAAAATTTCCCACCACTAATATACAAGCTAGTATGTAACAAAATTACAGAAGCAGTCACAGTTGATCCCGTGACAGAAAAACCACCTTATAGCCCATCTCTATATGGAAGTAGTACTAGAAATTTGTTTTTAAGAAGCTATTTAAAAGCAATAGAAAAACGGTTGTCTTAAAAATTTGTATTAACAGTTTTTAATGAGCCATAAGGCACGAAAATCATTCAGATTTGAATATGTGATTGTTGGTGGCATAGAAGATTTTTTAATGACGCACATTGTTTTTTTTTCATACAGGTACCTTTCAGTCTATGTCTTAGAGTATGGGATGTATATTTATTAGATGGTGAGCGAGTTATTACAGCGATGGCATTCACTATACTCAAATTACATAAGAGAAACATAATGAAATTAAACGATATGGATACTATAGTAAATTTCATACAGGTGGGTGTCTATAAGGATTTATGCCTGCATATTATGTTGCATTTCAATTTTTATTGCAGGTTAAACTTTACAAAGATTTCATGTATGATGATGATGCTGTGATACAAGCACTAGAAAAATCGATGGATGAACTGAAGAGAGCCAAATTGGATCATCCCGGACCTCCACAAAAAGATGAGATACCTAACAGGCCATTTGGGATTCTTATCCAGCCAACCTTCGAACAAATTGTGGGGCGCAGAGCTGAGAAGTTTACTGAGAAGGAGAAAACCACCAATGAGATCATAACTTTGCGAAGAGACGAAGCTCAGGAAGCTGTGGAAAGGGAAAACAGAGATTGTCAGCTTTCTGTTGGGGACTCTGGTGGATTAGCAGGTACGGATGTGGATACTATTTCTTTCTGTGATAGTATCACCACCGTAGATAGTAGTAGCAGATGTGACAGTGAAGCTAGTAGTGTATTTGAATGTACAAGATTATAGTACATAATATTACAAATATTTTGAGTCTATAGTTTGAAATAATATCCTAATTGTGGTTTCCAAAAGAATATGGTTACATTCTTGAAATTACATAAGTTTAATTTTTATTTTGTGGCTTGAAATTTACACATATTTCAACTTATTTTTAAAAGCAGTGTAGATTTTTTCACATTTTTGAGATTGATGAGATGTTTTTTTCCCCTACTTATACAAACCACCTGCTCTTGACCCGTTTTGTTTGTCAACTACAAACCGTAAAAACATCTTTTTAAAATTAAGTAATAATTTCATAAATAATAAATAAATTTTTACATTTTTAGGTTAGAATGTATTTTATGTTTGTATTTACTGGACCATTTTTGCCTCTCTGTAAACTTGTAGTATGTGTACTTAATGTACGCATGCACATTGCATGTAAATGTGATTTATTTTGTAGTACTCTGTATGATATTGTTAGTTTTTAGTTTGTGTATCAATCAAAGCACATCCTAATATATTATTTTTGTAAATAATCATTTGGTTTTGGTTACTCACTCACGCACCTTAACTGTTTCCTTTGCTACTCAAAATGTATGTCTTCTAGGTTGAAACTGACAGAAATTGGGTTCCCTCAAGTAGACTAGACTTGCATAATCAGTGCAAACTGCTAAGAAAGGAAACTATTATTATTCATGATAGAGGAGACATAAAATTTGATAGGCAATTGAAAACCACCTTCCTGCCGTAAATATGCTCACCACATCACTTCATTAATAATAATATGTAATAGTTAAGTGTAATATGTTGTCTGGTGAAGGTTGTGCAAACAGTTTGCACTAACTTTTCTACTTCTTGCTTCAGCACTCCTCACTTATATTTCAATAATTGCCAAAAAGTTGCGTATAAATTAAAATATATTACGCTTTTCTAAAGAATTATATTCAAATTTTTAATTGCATGAAAATATATATTTGAAACATTATTAAAAATAGAAAAAAGTATTTCTGAAACATATTAAACATCACTCCCCAGGACAAGTTCAGTTATTTTTAAAAATTATGCCAATCAATATGTGAGAGAGAAATTTACAAAATTATAAAAAATTAATGAAATCTTTAGGTAGGTTGGAAAAGGAATTTGGAAATCCTTTTTATCCATATAATTTAATACTATTGTACAGAAAATTTGAAAACCAATTAAAAATTGAGGTGATTGTAACAAAGAATGCAATTACATACTAAAATACAGGTTGGCCATGAAACAACTTTCTATAGTTCCCCAACTAGGCCTGAAAAACAAATGCATTACCACAGATAGAAAAATGTTGATGATTATTTGGTGTACAACAACTAATTCGACAGGTAAGCTTCTTGTTTTCTAGACCTACTTGGTGAAATTCTGGAAAAAATGTATTTAAATACGTAATTGGATTTTTATTTGAAATTCTGTTTCGTAATAGTGGGTAGTATTTAATTATAGAATCAAAAAGGGAATAAAGATAGCTTAAATGCTTGTATGTGTATATATCTTCTCTTACATAACCAAACATATCATCGATCCATTACTATTCCATTTATGAATTCATAGAGTTTATCGGCGTTACTTTTAAAGTTACCAAAATGCCCAGGGGAGTGATATATAAACCCACATAAAAATAACAGAAAAATTGGTTTTTTATTATTTTATTTCTTTAACAAAATTTAATTTGATTGCTCCTATGTTTATGAAAAATATACAAATGTAATGAATGATAATGAAAAACATTTGCAAGTTTCTGCATACATACAAACCCAGTCAAGTGTTTTACTTATAGAAAATTAACGTGTGTTAGTTGGCGTGTGTACTATGAAATGCATGTAGTAACTGTGATAGGAGTGCCTTAATGTCCAAGAGATCCATGCAGCATCTCGAGCTGATATATATACAGGGTGTCCCAGAACTAAGGGGCCATACGGTAATGGCAGATTCTTTGTGTATAAACATTACAATTTGTCTAATAAACCATAGTCCAAATGTCAATAATAACCGAGATACAGGGTGTCAAAGTTAAATATTTATTTTTTATTTTTTCTAATAACTTTTGAACAAATGTAAATATTTCAACAAATTTTGGAAGCTAGGGGTTTTTTGATGTGAGGAATTCAAATTTCTAACTGTTTTTCTGTTAGGTAGTAGAGGGCGCCACCTACGGTACTTTTCTACTCTTTAAAACATCATAACTGTTTTGTGCTTCCAGGTATGATCTTTTTTCGCAAAGATAACGATTTTTCAACCTTTTCTACGTATAAATGATATACTTTATTGTTGTCGCTACTAGTAGCCGTTTTCGAGTTATTTGAGTTTTAAAGTTTCACTGCATTGAAATCTTATGGGTATACAATTTGTACTTAGTCAGCAAAGGTGGCTGTGGCTGTTTCCATGGGACGCATGCAAACGCAAATCATATCTCTTAATTCCGCGTTGCTAAATTGGCCATTTTGAAGAAGGTAAATTTTGTACAAAAAATGAAATTAAAACTACACAACTTAACAACTACTTAAGACAACTCAACTTAAAAAATTTACATCAAAAATAACAAAAGAAGTGAAATAACAACAGCAATTGTCAGATCGCGTGGCATGGAAACAGCCACAGCCACCTTTGTTGACTAAGTACAAATTCTATACCCATAAGATTTCAATGCAGTGAAACTTTAAAACTCAAATAACTCGAAAACGGCTACTAGTAGCGACAACAATAAAGTATATCATTTTTACGTAGAAAAGGTTGAAAAATCGTTATCTTTGCGAAAAACTATCATACCTTGAAGCACAAAAAAGTTATGATGTTTTAAAGAGTAGAAAAGTACCGTACGTGGCGCCCTCTACCACGTAACAGAAAAACAGTTAAACATTTGAATTCCTCACGTCAAAAAACCCCTAGTTTCCAAAATTTGTTGAGATATTTACATTTGTTCAAAAGTTATTAGAAAAAATCAAAAATAAAAATTTAACTTTGACACCCTGTATCTCGGTTATTATTGATATTTGGACTATGATTTATTAGACAAATCGTAATATTTGTATACAAAGAATCTGCTATTACCGTATGGCCCCTTAGTTCTGGGACACCCTGTATATACAGGGTGTTCCTAAATATCATGTACATACGGAAGGAGGTAATTCTTTGGCTTATTTCATGATTAAAAGTTCATATGAACATAGGTCCGCAAACGCTTCGTTACTGATCTACGGGGTGTTGAAATTTCAAGATTTTTTTAGTTTTTTCTTTACAGCTCCTGCAGTTTTTGAAATATTTAGCTCAAATTTGGAATACAGGTTACGCTGCAGGTCTTACATCATTGGACGTACCAAATGGTTGTGAGAATCTACAGGAAGATACTTTTTCAGGGGCCATGCCCCCTTTTCTCCCCCTGAACTTCATTGCGGTGCGCCGCTGTTTGATTCTAAAATACCAAATGAGTTTCGTGTTTCGTTTAGAATCTTTTTGTTCTCCTGTAGTTTTTTCGTATCTGCGACGGTTTTCGAGAAAAAAAATAAAAAACGATTTTTTGTAATTCGCTAGACGAAATTAAAATTTTTAAAATGGTCTAGTATAGGCTCTGGCTTTATTTGGATAATCTTATGTTTCCATTAATTTTGACAGTTTATTCGGCACTACCTGTTAAAAATTAAAGCTGGGATGACCCGGTTTTTGTAGCAATGTGATTTATTACAATACAAAAAACCATAACAAGGAAACTACGTTATAAAAATTGTTGAAAGTGACCTCCTCCAACCCTTATACATGCCCCCGCTCTTCTTCTCATTGATGCCGTACTCTTTCGAACACCCCCGGAGTATTTCTTACGGTTTCAAAAGCATCTAATATTCGATTTCCTAAGTCATCAACGGTATTCACTGGTGTTGTATACACTAGAGATTTGAGATGCCCCATAGGACAAAAATCTAGGCTATTTAAGTCAGGGGACCTAGGGGTCCATGACTGAGGTCCACCCCGCCCTATCCAATTGTTCTCATCACTTTATGCAAATACTCCCGAGCCAAAATAGAAAAATGTGCTGCACTAGCAGAAATTAATCCTTAAAGGGAAATCTCGAGGAAGAAGCTCCTGCACCCTTTGAATGTGGTTAGGGTATAGAAGAAAATCACGCAAGATACGTTAAACAACTTGATGACCAATATTTAAATGTTCAGAAATTTTTCTGGTGCCAGTGTCTGGATGTTCTTCTATTTCATTTAGAACAGCTTCTTCGATGTGTGGTGTTCTAACAATACGTGGTCTACCTGCTTCATTGGTATTCTTATTAAAGACAGACGTCTGGCTTCTCTTGCATATCCATTCGCAAGGCCATAGATGAAATGCATCTCAGCCATGTCAGAATTCGTAAAATTTGGCATTGTTACGAGATTATAACGAGTATTTAAAACACTTTTACAGCTTACAGTTTACAACTTAAACCTTTAATGTATAAATATATGCAGACACAAGTTACGCTTTCAAATGCAAACTGTCAAAATTAATGGAAACATGAGATTATCCAAATAAAGCCAGAGCCTACTAGACCATTTTAAAAATTTTAATTTTGTCTAGCGAATTACAGAAAATTGTTTTTTGTTTTGTTCTCGAAAACCGTCACAGATACGAAAAAACTACAGGAGAACAAAAAGATTCTAAACAAAACAGGAAACTCATTTTGTATTTTAGAATCTACCAGTGGCGCACCGCAAAAAAGTTCAGGGGAGAAAAGGGGGCATGACCCCTGAAAAAGTATCTCCCTGTAGATTCTCACAACCATTTAGCACGCCCAATGATGTAAGCCCTGCAGTGTAACAAGTATTCCAAATTTGAGCTAAATATTTCAAAAACTGCAGGAGCTATAAAGAAAAAAGTAAAAAAATCTTGAAATTTCAACACCCCGTAGATCAGTAACGAAGCGTTTGAGGACCTATGTTTATATGAACTTTTAGTCATGAAATAAGCCAAAGAATTACCTCCTTCCGTATGTACATGATATTTAGGAACACCCTGTATATATACAGGGTGTCTCAGAAAGAATGGGCCAGCGTTTAACCATAGATTCTTTAGTTAAAAATAAACCGATTAAACCTAATATACCTTAGTACAAAAGTCCTTCCTTAAGAAGTTAGAGGGCCTTAAAGTTCAATTTTTTATTTTTTCTTTTTATTGTAATTTACACAAATCTAAAGATATTTCTTTCAAATTTGGTACACATACTTATCATTATGTAGTACAGTCACAGAATTATTTTCATTAACCAGACTTGACCGCAAGAGGTACTTAACCTACCACTGAAATTTTATTTTAGCTCTAACTTTGTTGTTAGTAGAACGTTTTAAAATTTTATGTTATTTTCTGAAAGAGCATTAAAAAATACAAAAATAAGGTACTCTTAGTTCATACGCGTAGAGGCAACCGTTTGCCTTAAAATGCTTGTCCCAAGTTTTGGGTTGTCGTTATGACGTGCAATTATCAGCTAGCCATGATCGTAAAAACAATGGGTAGTGCTTGTGACCTACAGTGAAGAACAATGCGAAGTCAATTAAATACTTTGGTGTTGTAAAAATAGTATTATTAATTTCTGTTTCATTTACGAAAATGCCTCGACATAACGAACGTCGCTGCATATTCGTAAACACAAGACAGAAATTAAAAATACAATTTCTATAACACCAAAGTATTTAATTGACTTAGCATTGTTCTTCACTGTAGGTCACAAGGACTACCCATTGTTTTTACGATCGTGGCTAGCTGATAATTGCATGTCGTTACGACAACCCAAAACTTGGGACAAGCATTTTAAGGCAAACGGTTGCCTCTACGCGTATGAACTAAGAGTACCTTATTTTTGTACTTTTTAATTCTCTTTCAGAAAATAACATAAAATTTTAAAATGTTCCACCAACAACAAAGTTAGAGCCAATATAAGATTTCAGTAGTAGGTTAAGTGCCTCTTACGGTCAAGTCTGGATAATGAAAATAATTCTGTGACTGTACTACATAATGATAAGTATGTGTACCAAATTTGAAAGAAATATCTTTAGATTTGTGGAAATTACAATAAAAAGAAAAAATAAAAAATTGAACTTTAAGGCCCTATAACTTCTTAAGGAAGGACTTTTGTACTAAGGTATATTAGGTTTAATCGGTTTATTTTTGCCTAAAGAATCTATGACTAAACGCTGGCCCATTCTTTCTGAGACACCCTGTATATATATAAGCTCGAGAGACCTTTAAGGCCCTTGGCTTTTTCTGTTATCTTCTTCCATTCCTTTCTTTTCGTTGCGTGATCTTAACGACTTTCAACTTTTAATTCTTTCACGTCCTTAAACTATTCGTTTTGAGTCTTCCCCTTCTGTTTGTGCCCCCTAAAGTTTCCTTGGAAACCTTTTTTGGAATCCTTTTAGTTGTCATTCTTCCCAGGTGCCCCAACCATCTGAGTCTTCCCTGCTTTATCACATTTACTATTGTCGTTTCATTAAACAGGTTGTAGAATTCTTGGTCTGTACGCCTTCGCCCTATGTGCCCTTCTTTAATCCCCCGAAGATTTGTCTTAGTATATTTCTCTCCCAGAGCATAAGCTTTCTTTTGTCTGTATATATAGTTTAGCACTTCAGGCTATCAAGGCCTCTGGCTTCTTTGCCGTTATGGGCTTGTACATTCTATCTGTCCCACTATTTTCTTCCATAACTTCTTGTCCTGGGCCTTATGTCTCCATTCTTTTACTCCAGCCTCTCTCAAATCCTCTTCTACCGCTTCCAGACACTTCTTTTTTGGTCTGCCTCTTTTTCCTCTTCCCTCCCTTAGCTAGCAAAACTTTTTTAGGATTGTGCTTGCTTGCATTCTTTCTAGATGTCCAAGCCATCTCACTTTTTGGGCCTTAATTCTTCTCTTTATTGTTGGTTTCCCGTAAATTTCCATAATTTCTTTATTTGTTCTTCGCCTCCAGTTCCCCTCATCCTCTTTGATTCCTCCATAACTACTCCTCAGCATCTTCCTCTCCCAAGCTTCCAATTTCTTTATCTCCCGCTTGTTCATAACCCAAATCTCCCAACCGTACAGAACGTCGCGGCATGTTACTGTTCTACACAGCCTTACTTTGGCTGCCAGGGAAACATGTTTGGACTTTATAATTCCTTTAGTGCTCCGGCCGCCTTACATCCTTTTCCTATTCTCTTATCTATTTCTATTGATTCTTCATTTTTGTTAGTTACTGTCACTCCTAAGTATTCGAATTGTCTTACTTCTTCGAAGCTTATAAGTTTTTCCTTCTGTCGCGATAATTTGGAAATTTGCTTCTTGTCCACTTATCATCTTCATATACTTTGTTTTTTCAGTATTCACCTGCGGCCCATATTCACCTGCCTTACTTTCCAAACCTTTAAAGGCCCTTTCTAACTCCTCTACTGATCTGCTGATTAGAGCCAAATCATCCGCAAAGGCAATGCATTGGTGCCTATTCTATTAGTGTTACTTCCCCTCATGATGGCCTCGAGTACCAAGTTAAACAGTGTAGTGGAAAGCAGGTCCCCTTGCCTCGGCCCCAGTTCCACCTCGAACTCCCTCGAAAGAGGCCCCCCACAACTACTCTACTTTTTGTATTTTCTAGTGTCATACGAACCAGTCGAATTATTTTCTCTGGTACCTTAAGTATCCTCATTGCTTCGAATATTCTCCCTCTTATGATCCTGTCATATTATGCTTGTCTGAAATCGATAAACAGTATGTGTAGTGGTAAGCCCTGGTCATAACTTGTAGTTAGTATTTGTTTTAGTCGGTTGTGGATCACCCTTCTCTGAAAACCCCTTGGTACTCTCCGATAACCCCCGTGGTATATTCCTCTATTCTGCTTCCTATAATCTTCGCTAAGACTTTATATGTTACGTCCAATAACGCGATTCCTCTAAAATTACTACACAGGGTACTATCCCCTTTTTCATGCATGGGGCATATAGCCGATTTGCTCCACCTGCTTGGCATCCTTTCTTCCTTCCATACCTCTTTTATCAAGCTTGTTATCCATCTCAGTAGTACTGTTGCCCCCTCTTTCAAGAATTCTACCGGTATGCCATTTTCTCCCGGGCTTTTATTTCTTGCTAAGTTTTATTTTATCATTTTCTGTTATCTTCTTCTATCCCTTCCTTTTAGTTAAGTGATCTTCTCGATTTTCAACTTTTAATTCTTTCGCGTCCTTAAACCATTAGTTTTGAGTCTTCCCCTTCTGTTTGTGCCCTCTAGAGTTCCCTTGGAAACCTTTTTTAGCATCCTTTCAGTTGTCATTCTTCCCAGGTGGACCAACCATCTGAGTCTTCCCTGCTTTATCACATTTACTATTGTCGCTTCTTTAAACAGGTTGTAGATTTCCTCGTTTGTACGCCTTCACCATATGTCCCCTTCTTTAATCTCCCCGAAGATTTGTCTTAGTATATTTCTCTCCCAGAGCATAAGCTTTCTTTTGTATACTTTATTTAAAACCCCCACCTCACTTCCATACAATAAAGTTGGTCTTATAATGGTTTTGTACATTCTTAACTTCACCTTCCGCGAGATATTCTTGTTTTTGATAACTGTTTTCAGAGATGCGGCACTTGTATTTTCTGTAAGCATTCTTCTCTCGATTTCACTGCATTGATCGCTTGTGGCCGTTATTTCTGTACTGAAATACACAAACTTTTTAACTTGTTCCAAAATGTACTTTTTGTCGTCCAGATCAGTTTTTATTTTCAAACTGCTTCCATCCCTGATTTTCTTTGATGTCGTAAGTAGGTACTTCGTTTTTTGCGTCTTTTTCTATTTTCTTCGCAATACCTTATGGTTTTCCTTTTGTTCTCGAGATCATCGGCATAAGCTATTATTTGGTAGGAGATCTTTAGAATGTTCTTGTCGTGCGCGATCTTGTTGCTTCTCATTATTCCTTCTAGTGCAATGTTAAATAATGTCGTAGATAACGGGTCCCCTTGGTTTAAACCTTTAGTTGTCTTAAAACTGTCTGTAACTGCGCCTTCTATCTTTACATGGCTCCATACCCTTTCCAAGGTCATTTCCATCAGTGCAATTAACTTTTGGGACGTTTAATTCTGCCATTGTCTGGAATAATTTCTTTCTGTTTAGGCTATCATCTGCCTGCCGAAAATCTATGGGCAGCATATGTACACTTATTGCTTTTTTATTTGTTTTTTCTTGCATCTGCCATTGTGTAAAAGTTGGTCAGTTACCGATCTGTTTTCTCTAAAGCCACATTGATATTCTCTTATTTTTTTTCCGCAATTTTTCTCAATCTGTTATTTATTATTGTGGCCAATAGTTTGTTCCCTACATTTAATAGAGATTGGTCTGTAGTTGGCACAATCGAGTCGATCTCTTAGTTGATTGCCCCCATATTTTATTAGTTCACTTTGGACATTATCATATCCCCGGACTCTTATTATTACTCATCTTTTGCAGTACTGACCGAACTTATTCTTCTGTGGGTGGCTCCAGATTGCTGCTTTCTTGGCTCTTCTCAGTTGTTTCCTCCATAAATTCTTTTATACTTTCTTCCATTATTTTTTGATAATGTTCATTCTGCTCAAAACCCCTCTCTTCCTCCTAGCAGATCTCCATTTTTGTCACAGCATATATTTGTTTTTGGTCGATATTATTCTTTCCTGATGTTTCCTACTTTCCTATAGAACATTCTTACATCTTGTTTTTGTAACTCTTTTCCATATCTTGTATTGCGTCTTTTTGCTTTTGTCTTTTCTTCTTTCTGTATAGACTCTTTGCTTTCCTTCTTGTTTCATTAAACTGAAATTCACTTTCTGTCGCTTTCTCTTTCAACATTTTTGCTATTGCTTGGCTTACTCGTTTTGTGATTTCTTCACACTCTCTGTCGTACCACCTATTATTTTTTGTCTTCTCCCCTTGTAAAGATTTCTTTGCTGCACTTTGTATTACTTCTTCTATTACGTTCCACTCATTATCTACTTCCTCCTTACTGCTTTCTTTTACTAACGTCTTTTCTATTTCATGTTTATATTGTTTTCTCTTTTTGTCTTCTTGTAATAATGCTATGTTCTAGATACTATATTGTTTTTTCTTGGTGCAGTTTTCCCCGAAATAAACTCTGACCATTATATGGTATGTGCCAAAATAAGTCAAAAATTGCCTGGGAAAACTGCACCAAGAAAACACAATATAGCTTGACAACATGCTTCTATTATATTAGCAAATGTAAATTTTTTATAAGTAGGACCCTAAGCACTTAGTAACGTATGTAAACAAACACACTTTACATTAGCTTAATGCATATTACGGTTGACTCTGATATTTCAGTTGAACTTTATTGTTCTCGGCACTTCTCTTGTTTGTGTATCTCTTTGATGTTCTATGATTTTTGTGTTGCTGAAAATTCTCATGTGTGATTTAAATAGTTATTTGAACAGAAAAACATATTTTTCTTTTCAAAATGCAGCACTACACTATTTTGTGTCAATACTTTTTTCATGCTTAATCCATTTTACCCATATTTCCTGTTTGCCCATCCTCATTGTATACTTCTATAATTTTAGCAATTGTGTTTTCTCTTTATCATTTTTTTTTTCTTACCTATATTCACATTCGTCTTAATTCTTTTAGACTTTTGCTTGTGATATCTATATTTTTGTTTTATTTCTCTTTATTTTCCATTTGATTTCTGTCTTTCTCTTTTCTCTGTTTGTAATAATATTTTCCTTTTTCACTCCTGCTTGTTTTGTACTTCTATAGTTTTAGTAAACATAGTTTTTTTCTGATTTTAATGTATTTATATTCACATTCATTAATTTTTTTTTGTTTTTCGAGCTGTTCTTTTTGCCATGCCCATATATTTTTTTAATTATTATCTATATAGTCTATGTTTCACATACGTTATCTCAATGTTGATTTATGATACTTTTCTTTAATTTCCTGTTTTGCCCGTCCTTGTTCTGTTCTTCTGTACTTTTGATAATCATGTTTTCTCTGTCATTTTTGTCTTGCTCTATTCACATTCATCTTTACTTTTTTAGACTTTTGTTTGTGATACCCATATTTTTGTTTTATTTCTCTTTTTCTTCCATTTGATTTCTATGTTTCTCTTTGCTTAGTTTGTTATGTTAATTTTCTATTTCTTTGTTTTGTAGCCATAATTTTAGCAATCATATTTTTTTCTATTTCTTATTAGTTTTATTTATATCCACATTCATGTTTAACTTTTTTTGAGTTACTCTTGCTGTTCTGCCATTTATGAATCAATATTAATTTGTAACAGTTTTCTTTTATTTCCTATTTTACCCATCCTTTTTTTTTGGTGATTTCTTGCCCACATTTTTCTTGTTATTATTTATTTTATCTATATATGTTTCACTTCTCTTATCTCAATGTTAGCTTGTGAAGCTTTTCTTTAATTTCCTGTTTTGTTCATCCTTGTTTTGTATTTCTATAATTTTAGCAATCATATTTTCTCTTGTCATTTTTGTCTTACCGATATTGAACTTCACTTTTTTAGACTGTTACTTACGATATCCATATTTTTGTTGTCGATTTCTATTTCTTTCTTGCCTTAGTTTGTAATGTTAATTTCCTGTTCACTTGTCTTTGTTTTGTACTTTTATAGTTTTAGCAATCACATTTTTGCTTTTTGATTTTAGTCTTATCTATATCCATATCTATGTTTTAACTTTTGTTTTTGTTTTTTGTGGTGTTCTTTTTGATGGTTTCTTGCCATATCAACATTTTTTTGTTCTTATCTATTTGATCTATGTTTCACTTCTTTATCTTACTATTAGTTTATAATATTTTTCTTTAATTTTCTGTTTCGCCCATCCTCTTACAGTTTTAGCAATCGTATTTTCTCTTTATTTTTTTTATCGTACCTATACTCACATTGATCTTCACTTTTTTATATTTTTGTTTCCTATTTCACTCGTTCTTGTTTTGTACTTTTTTATTCTTATTTCATATATACACATCCATGTTTAACTGTTTTTGATTTTTTCTTGTTCTACTTGTTCTCTAATTTCATCGTTTTAGTAATTATTATTCTTTCTTTTTCCCTTCTGTCTTACCCATATTCACATTTATTTGTAACATTCTTTTTTACTTTTCTTTTCCATACGTACTTTTTTGTTTCTTTAATTTCCAGATATAGTTTTAATAACCACATTTTTTTTCTCATTTTTGTCTTATCCATAATCACATTCACCTTTAATTATTTTTGTGTTTTCTTTGCTGTACTCTCTTTTTTTGCTTCAACTTCCATTTGAATTTTATCTTTCTGTTCTAACATCAACATAAGTTTATAAAATTTTTATTTAGTTTTCCCGTTTTAGCCATCCTGGTTATTTATTATTTTTTGTTGCTTATTATTATCTTCTCTATACTCCCATTTATTTTTAAGAATATTTTTGATTTTCCATGCTATAGCAACATTTGTGTCTCTTCCTATTATTTTTTATTTGTCTTCTTCCTTCTTCCAAATATTAATTTGAAAATGTAGTTTAATGTGTTCTTGCTTCTCTATATTTATCCCTTCTACAAAATTTGTATTAATTTTTCTATTTCTATTGTACATTACTGTTTTCTGTCTGTGCTTCTAGCTATGTGCTTTCATCTCCCTATACCTTTTCCACTTTACCTTCTTTCTCTACTTCTTCTTGATCATTATTTGTAATTTTTTCTTCTCCTTTTTTTCTCTTAGGCTTAATTCCTATAATACTTTTAGTAGCTTTAATTGCCATTTTCTTTTCCTTTGATCTTGAGTGCTGGAAAATTTGACATACATAGATGCATTTAGAATGTGGTAGGTATTCCAGAATGTGTAAAATATGAAATTTTCATTAACAGTTGTCAGTTTAAACAATTTCCTTGAAGAAAATTTATTTATTATGCATGCTTTTTCTCTAAAGCCAATAACTTTAACTTAAGTCCGTAATATTTTAGAGTGCAAATACTCCTAGAAAAAAGAGATGATTTATCTTCAGTTCATAAAATTCTGTTATTTAATTTTTGTAATATTTCTACACATTGTAAATTAGCTCTTTATTCTAGTTTTGCCAGAAATCAGCATTTGATAGTCTGCTATGGATAGAAACTGCTGCTTGCATTGGTAGGTGAATGAAAATGCATGCTAATTTATGTTTATGTTTATAGGTTCCTCTGCCAGTCCCTATCCTGACTTTAGTGAAAAGTATTGTGAAGCCAAAATAGTACATATGAGTAGACGTGAATTTCACGAAAAAATCAAGAGAAACTATGATACTGCCTTTTAATTTTTATAATCTCATTTCTGACATATCATAAATGGAAATTTAACAATACAAATACTTTTTCTTTTTAATTGGAGGAGTAAAATTTAATAATTATTACCATTAGAAAGAGGGAAGAATGAATTCATAACAGTCGCCTTGCATTTCATGTTTATTTATTATTTGACCTAAGTTTAATTTTGTATTTAGCTTATTCTGTGTATTTAATGTTGCTTTTGTTTGAACTGAACTTTTTTTATTTTAACTGCAATGCATGAAAATCGGTGTACATAGATAATAAAAACGATTATTCATTTTACTAACAATATTTTATTGTTGTGTTATACCCTTTGTTGTGGTTTTAGTGCATGGTATGTGTGAGCATGATATAAGAAACAATTGATGTTAGATTTAAAAAAACTAAAACTGAGTTTGAGTAAAATCAAGGGCATAATGTCATGAAGCTTTTTCTGATGTCTAACAAAATATGAATGGGTCAATGAAACTAAATCCTTTAAGGTTTCTAATAACAATTAGAATGCCGTAAATTAACATAAACTAACCTTAAAATTAAATACTGCATTTGCTTAGTATTGGTGACGAAAAGTGTTTTTAAACAAAATATGTTTTTGATATTATAAAACACAGTTTTTATAACATCTTGACATACGAGCCCTAACAACTATACAGCCTGTTTCAGAGTAAGCGCCTTATTTTTTTTTAGCCACACTATGGGTACTACTTTCAAAATATTTGGCAGTAATATCTTTCAGGACATTCTCTACACGATGGTGATATCAGATTTTCAATTGGACGAATTATTTCAAAATGGCGACTTTCAACTTTTTTTTTTAATGGAATGCCATTTTTTTTTATTATTGAGATCCTAGAAACATTCTTTTTACGATAGTATTTCGTTTTTCTTAAAAATTCATCTCTTTCCCTATCAAAAAGCAAACTAACATTTTAATCTACTTTTTGAAACTCAAATCTAAAAATTTACATCAAATAAAAATTAGGTATTTACAAATAATGCTCGAAATGTTTTCCTTCTTTTTCAATACATAAATTGAAACGTCCTCCAATGTAGCCAATAGATCGAAGGATAATTTCCGGAGAAATTTCGTTTATGCAAGTACGAATTCTCTCTTGCATATTTTCAATAGTTGTTGGATCAACAATGTACACCTGGGATTTTACATATCCCCAGAGAAAAAAGTCCAGTGGTGTCATATCAGGTGACCTAGGTGGCCAACCAACTGGTCCTCCACGACCAATCCAACGGTTCTCGTATCGATTATTTAAAAACTCCCTAACTGGAAGTGCTGGAGCGCCATCTTGCTGCCACCACAAATTATTTCTGATATTTTGTGCGAGTTCATTTAGATGATTTTGAATTTCATTTTGCTAATAAATTGAGGTAATTCTCTCCATTTAGTCTATTAATAAATATTGGCCCAACAATGTGCTGTCCTGTAATTCCACACCACACGTTTAAACTCCATCGATGTTGACAACGTCGTTCACGGGTTTAGTGTGGATTTACATTATTGTAATAATGCGTGTGTTATGTCTTACAACAACAGCATCATTTCGAAAACTTGCTTCGTCCGAAAATAAAACGTTGTTAAAAAGTTTCCATTTTGTCCTATCTGTTGCAAACCCCACTGTGCAAAATTAATTCTTAACAGAAAATCATTTTCGGTTAATTCTTGGTGAAGAATCATTTTGAATGGGTGAAATTTTTTTTTTTTTTATTATCCTCCAGACCGAAGTATGCGATATTCCAACCAAATTTGCAATCTCCCTAGTACTGACATGGGGATTCTCAATAATGTGTAGCATTACCTAGTATTCGTTGTCGTCATTGCAAGCAGGTGGGTTTGCATGTACCAGTTTCTTATGATCCACACTTCCCGTTTCACGCGTTCTCTCCAATAATTTAGTAAATATTCGATGTTCAGGGTGCCTTCTCTTTAGATATTTATTTCTGTACAATCTGGCTGCTTCATGAGGATCTTCATCTGCTTTTCCAAATATTAGGAGCATATCAATTAACTCGTCTCTCGTATAACTTAACGGCATTTTAAAAACGTATCAATTAATTTTAAATTAACAATTATAATCTTCAATAATACAATTGCTATTAACAAGCACTGACAACTAAATTGCATTGATTGACGTTTGACTACTAGATTAAAGTTTAATTGTTTCTTTTGTGTCTACCGCTACTTGATATTGGACAAAAATAACATCGAGTGTAAAACATTCATGCGCTACTAGATTAAAATGTTAGTTTGCTTTTTGATAGAAAAAGAAATGAATTTTTAAGAAAAACGAAATACTATCGTAAAAAGAATGTTTTTAGGATCTCAATAATAAAAAAAATGATCGCATTCCATTTAAAATAAAGTTGGAAGTCGCCATTTTGAAATAATTCGTCCAATTGAAAATTTGATATGACCATCGTGTAGAGAATGTCCTGAAAGATATTACTGCCAAATATTTTGAAAGTAGTACCCATAGTGTGGCTAAAAAAAAATAAGGCGCTTACTCTGAAACAAATAAAATACATATATAAGTCAGGTATTTGACAGTTTATTTGTTTTTCTAATAATTTTTTTAATTTAATACTAAGTGTAACTAGTTAATTAACAACAATTGGAGCCAATCAGCAACACAAAAAACAAAATACTTATTCTATCATCTCTAATTAACGAGAAAAATGTTCACATTGTGTGGCAACTAAATAGTAGTAGACATAGCACGTTTTTTTTTGTCTAAAATGGAGTAACGTCACCCTTAGCATTTATGACCGCTCGAATTCAGTTGGGCATTGACTCAAATAAGGATCTGCACTTTTCAGGAGTAAATCCATTCCAAATTTGCTCTATTTTGGCTCTAAGTTCCGGTAATGTCCGTTGTGGATTGTTCCTCAATGTTTATTTCATTTTAAGCCACACTGGTTTAATGACATTGAGGTCAGGACTGTTGGAAGGCCAAGAAAGAACATTTACATTGTGGTCGTCAAACCACTTTTTTGTGGTTTTGGCCGTATGATAGGGCGCTCCATCCTGCTGAAAAATGTAATTTTCGCCAACATTTAACTTCGCGATACTTGGTAGCAGACTGTTTTCCAATATTTGTTGATATTTCGCTGCATTCACGGTACCATCAATAAATTCAAAGCATCCTAATCCTGAAGCTGCCATGCACCCCCAAATCATCACTCCTGTAGAAAATTTTACCGTACGTTTTAGACAATCCTTGTGGAAAGCCTCATGTTTAGTACGAATCACGCGTTTGCGGTGATCACCAACACATACGTCGAATTTTGATTCGTCACTGAAAATTACTCTGAACCAATCTTCTACTGACCAAGATAGTTTAGATTTTGCCCATGCAAACCTGGGTTTCTTCTGTTTTTCCGTCAACAGTGGCTTTTCCTTTGCCTATAAGAAAACAATTTTGTTTAAAATTACACTTTTAAATTGTTACTTGTAATTCACAGTGGCGGCTCGTGAGTTCAGAAAGAGGGTGGGCACAAGAAACAACTTACCTATTTTTTGTACATAAAATCCATTCTCCTATTTTTCATGCTGGAAAAGACGTCTATGACTTTGTTGTCAAAATCCGGGATAGACTGGACGAACTTCTTTTCTATTGATAGGACGCCCATGCGTTCAGTCGATCTTTTTGCACACAATTAACTTCCATCATTGAAAAAACGTCACTTTCGTCTTTGAATTCAAACGCGCGATTGCGCGAAAACAGCGCTCCAAAGTGCAAATTCAAACGTTGACTGCAAACGGGAACAATGTGCTCGGTGCCCCATTCGCCTGGTATATCGCGTATAGCGAAGATAACCGATAGGCAACCGAATCATCCTCTAAATAGGTACAAATCAGAGCGTTCCCCGGAACATAGTTTTGAGCGTGTTAGCCGGTAGTTTGGTGCGGAAAAAAAATTTGATACCATCGTTAAAATAATGAAATTAAAATAATGCACTGAATTACATGCGAATTTCTTTCTGTGTTTATCTTGGCGGTTGGGTGGGCACGTGCCCTTGTGCCCTTTAGTACAAACCGCCACTGGTAATTCAACCTTATAAAACTTGAGTCCACTTTTATGAATCCACCGGCGACAGCATTCCCTTGACAGATTTAATCCAGTTTCGTGATTCCATTCAGCCGTAATTTGCCTTAAAGTATTTCTTCGGCCTTTTTGCATAGTTTTACTGATTGTCTCTTATTCCTGTCAGAAACTATTTTTGGACGACCCGGACTTTTACGTTTTTTATCTAAGATATTTCTCGTTTCTCCATAATGCTTAATTATATTCCACACTGTAGTTTTAGGAATATTAAGTTCATCCGCCACTTCACGTGTTGTTTTATTGCGGCAATAATTTTTAAGCACTAACGCACTAATTTTTGAACTTGTAGAGATGCCACGCACCATTTTGTTCGATTAACGCAGCGATTCACTCAATACGATAAGAAAACTATTGCCGATTAATCTGACGTTTCGTTCGCCATTGTTTTCGCAGCCTACTTGTCTTATCTTGTTTTATTTTTAACAGTTACTTTATACTGTCCCAATATTTAGTTGCCACACAATATGAACATTTTTCTTGTTAATTAGAGATGATAGAATAAGTATTTTGTTTTTTGTGTTGCTGATTGGGCCCAATTGTTGTTAATTAACTAATTACTTAGTATTAAATTAAAAAAATTATTAGAAAAACAAATAAACTGTCAAATACCTGACTTATATATGTATTTTATTTTGTCCCAATGTATAGATGTTAGGGCTCGTATATAGAATGGTTCAGATATAATTTCTGTGGTTGTATTAAATAAAATAATCTCAATACTCTATATTAATATACCTACCAACACAACAGAAATTTTTACATGGTGGTAGTAAGAGATTCAATCACAAGGAATTGCTATTGTTTAAATAAACTATTTTGTTCCTTTTTCAGTTGTACAATCTCAAATATAACAACATGTTTCAAACAGAAATACATGTAATTATTCAAGCAGTTTAGTTTAGGTTTGTTATAATGAAAAGAACTTGTCATAATATTACAAGGTAGAGCTGCATAACAATTATAAATATGTTGCTATTTAAATTGCAACAGTTGGTACGCACAGATACCAGTATGCAATTGTTTTCTAGGCCTCATTGTTACAATTTATAGATGTCAGTTGTTTCCCTAACCAATCTACATTTGAATATTTATAATATTTGTCGGCAAAATGTTTTTATTTATATAGCTGAGAATATAATAAACAGCTTTGAGACAGCTAAACAATACACTTAGGCTATTGGAAAGAAGTACTCATATATGTCTTCTGCATGTCTGAAAATAAAGAATCCATTCTATAAGTATCGCTACCATTTTGAAAAAATTTTCGTCCCAGTTCGAATATACATATAAAGCCATAAAGTATATATCTTTAAGAACCAGGAAAATACTGAACAATATTTTCTGAAGTAGCGAAATATATCATAACAAATGCTATACAGGTTCGTTCAGATATTATAACTCTTAGCTAAATCATTAAGGTTAAGTAGAAGCGATGCATATGAGGATGTAATTAATTTGGATATACAAACTAAATGATTTAATCCGGTTTAAACAGCAGATAAATGCTTAATTTTTTTAGTGGAGCAACTTATATTTTTGTATAAAACTATATTACAAGCGTAGCTCTAAAATTAATAATAATCAACATGAAGTACCTAACCTCTTTGAGCTTTCACCGGGTAGCCATAAAATTGAATGATGCTGATGTTGCGCTAACCGTTGCAGGAAGCATTACACTTTGATGATGCTACCTGCAACAGTTAGCGAAACGTCAGCATCAATCAGTCCTACGACGACATGGTCGAAGTGGTAGTTTGAAACTTCACAATAACCAAGATGTTTTCATTGCTATCATTTAGTATATATACTTTATTTAAAATGCGAATATCTTGTTTATTACATTAATTTGAGGGCCACGTTTGTATGATCTTTTTCTAAAGAGGAAATACTGCCCTGTCAAATTAGCTTCCAATACAGGGTGTTCCATTGAAAATGAAAGATGATATATTTTCAGGTTCAACTGTAAATCGGCCATTTTGTTTTGGTTTTTCAGTGGAATAATCTATATTTTTTAGGCTAATTCAGTTGTATGGTATTTTCTGTTTAAAAGCTATACTGTAAGTGTGGCTCTAAAATTAGTAGTAACCAAGATATCTTCATTGATATAACGTAGTATACAGGGTGTTTCAAAATAAAATGCCAACATTTGAAGGGTATGTAGAACCCAAAGTAATCCAAAAAGTCTATAGGTTGCAATATGTAACTCTAAAGATAAAAAATATATTGTTTTTCTTGAATAACTATGGAGCTAATAAAGCTGTTATCACCAGATTTGGTACAGAGTTACAGGAAAATAATACCTTAATTTATTTTGGAAAACATAATCGGGTTGGTGTGGTTTTCACCCTCAAATTTTTTGGGTGTAACCCAATTTTAATTTAATCTAGTAGCCTCCAATCCCTTAACAAAACCCTTTCTTTGAGGGTTTGTTTTTCAAACTCGATACAGAAGTCGTACTTGCCTGTAATTCTGTACCAAGTTTGGTGATAGTAGTTTTATTAGCTCTGGAGATATTCACAAAAAACATTTTTGTAAAGATTTTGAAGGCCAATAACTTTTTAGAGGTACGTATTCGATGTATGTTTGTATAGACGTTTTGGTTAATTTTGATAAGTTCTATATGACCTTAACGTTTCGGAACATTATTTTGAAGCACCCTGTATAACCACTGTTAATGAACTTTCTTAAAAATCACGTCAAAGCATTACCAGCGGTTACATATTTTATTTCAAATGTGAATATTTCGCTATTACTAATTTGAAGGTCTCAGTTGTATGATACTGATTTAAAAGTAAATATTGTTGAATTAGCCTCCAGTACAGGGTGTTCCATTAGGCATGTGCGTCACGTAACTTTTCTTCAGTTTGGTGTATCAACAAAGATCGCGTTACTAAAACCACCTGATTTTTTAGCAGGACAAAAGTGCAAACATGGCCTTAACCGCACTATAAGAGGTCTTTGTGTAGAATTTAGAAAATAAATTTAGAGGGAACTGTATGAAATTGCACATTTCTGTGTCTCAATGATTTGCGACCACAGTACGATGGTATTTTAACAAATTTGTTTATCAGTTTAAAACAATGCGCCGGACCTAACCTTCACGTACTGTGCGCCAAATTGAAACCACGTGCTTTTGTTTACGGATACATGAAGCTGAACGCGTTACGTCATATGCACATAATATATTGAAAAAGTTAACATAATGTTTTTTCAAGGTTAAACTGGAAGTTGACCATTTTGTTTTACTTGCCAAGAGAACTGTATCACTTTTACTAAAACATTTCATCTGTGGCTAATAATATCTGAGCAGATCAATTTCTTTTCAAAAACACCCTGTATAATAGATTTTCATTGGCCATTTTACATCAGTTTATCAAACGAATTGAAACAGGTCAAAATATTTCATTTTCCCGACACACTCATTTTTCGTTGCTTCAACTGTATATAAAAATAAAATATTGCCATCCCATGTCTAGATTTAATTAAAAATTGAACTATATTTACTGTCTAATGATTAATTACTAATTTCATTTTGCTCGCTCATGTTTTAGTGTTTGTTTACCAGTGCTTTGGTAATATATATTTTATTTAAGTTTTGCACGTGTTAATGCTTTAATCCTTTCACAACATACGCGTATTTCAGGTTCAAAGTGCTCTTTCGATCCAAGTATGGATGACGCCACTTCCTTGTTGGATTGTCAGCATACCGGCTCTCGACACTCGTTGGCTGACACCAGCGTGACATCAACAGCTGATCTGTCGGTGTTTTCCACGATTACTCGCTCTCAGGCGCACGAGAATAGCCTGGACACACATAGCAATATATCAGAAAATTCTGTAGGGGGCGCTAGTTCAGTAGGTTCAGGTATAGTGCAATCGAGTAGCATTCAAAAGCAACCATTGAGTTCGCATTCGACGCCTCGAGCCACTCCTCACAATCCTAGTCCTGACATTGTGAGAATATATGTTCCCTACTCGCCCTTAGATACTCCCGTGGCGAGCCCTCAAAATGGAGATGTACATAAATCACCACCGACTTCCTTCCCTGAAGGAAATAAAATTAGAATTAGAATTGATAATGATGAACTGCCTACTCCACTAGTCGAACATGGACAAATTAAGCATTTTAGAATTGATAGTCCTGAAATTGATTTGAAATAGTAGTAGCTTTGTTAGCATAATTTACATTTATGAAAGATCAGCCAAGGAATTATATGCATCAAGGGTGTTTCAAAATGTTGCTTATGGTTACATAAATTTGTTTTGTTTATTGGTATATATAAAACAATTGCATAGGTATATAAAAAACAATAGCTGTTTGTTTGTTAATTAACAGCTGATTTAAAAACCAACTCTATTATTTCATTTATTTAATGCATTTTGTTTATCTAAACATGGATGTTGCAGTGCCAATATTATTTTATTTTTTATATTTTGATTCATCTCTCGAAGAGAAACTAAATACATTGTTAATAATAAATTTAAAAATTGATTGTTCAATATTTAGTTATTAACATTTGTATGCAGTTGTGCATCTACTGCTTGTCTAAACTAAAACACATGAACATGCTATGTTTTTACTTGACTTTTGCTTTCATTCTGCCCACGTCATGTGTAGCTACAGCTAATCATAAACAAAGATATTTAAGTAACATTTGCTATAACTCTTTTTTACATGAAGTTTTGATTTAAATCATTTTCCACAGTAAAGATTTTTCTAGGCTTTTAAATCCATTGGGATTACAGCCATATCTAAATGGATTATTTTGATAATTTTTTTATGGTAGATTACATCATGTATGTCCCTTGTCTGTACATGTTCTTATGTTTTTTGGGATCCTTCATTATCTTCTTCCACATTTTTGGTCCTACCACTTATGCACTAGCTTTCCGCTCTCATTTTATATCACCTAATTCTTAGTCTACTAGTTGTTCTGTTTCCTCTTGGTCTTTATTTAGTAAATTTTCTTATTGCTGTTTTTATAGCTGTATCCAAATGAATTCTTTAAATCTTTTTTTTTTATAGATTACACCATGAAGATCCCATTTTTCTACGAGTTTTTCTATTATTTGGTATCTTCCACCATCTTTCTTTCTTCCTTACACTTTATGTACCAGCTTTCCACAATTATTTCACAATTTTATCACCATTACACTGTCCCATTACCTTATTCTTCAGGTGTATTGTTCTATTTCCTTCTGGCCTTCATTCAGTAAATTTACTTACTGTTCTTTTTGTAGTCATATCCAAATCGATTCTTTCAACCATCTTTTTTTTTTTTTGGTAGATTACCTGATGTATATCCCTTTCTTCTATGAGTATTTATATTGTTTGGTATCTTCCACTAACTTCTTCGACATTTTTGGTCCTTATATATTATGTAGCAGATTTCCTCCCTTATTTCACTTATTATCGCCATTACACTGTCCTATTCTTGATCTCCCTGTTTTGTTTCCTTCTGGTTTTCATTCAGAAAATTTTTTACTGCTGTTTTTACAGCCATATCCAAATGAATTCTTTAAATCTTTTTTTTTT
>JABXWE010102196.1:0-30649 GCA_014611495.1 Limonius californicus
AAGTAAAATACCTAGGGCTACATCTCGACGCAAAGCTCACATATTAAAGCCAAAAGAAAACAACTCGACCTAAAACTCAAGAAAATGTACTGGTTGCTGGGGCCTCGCTCTCAAGTCTCCCTCACAAACAAGCTTCTTCTATATAAGGTCATACTAAAGCCCATATGGACCTATGGGATACAACTTTGGGGCTGCACAAAGGATTCTCATACCAAAATATTACAGCGGTTCCAATCTAAGACCCTCCGCCTGATCAGTAACGCACCCTGGTACATTCGGAACGATACCCTCCACCGATCTGAACATCCCAACTATTGCACACGAAATTCAGACACTCGCCACTACCTACCATGTCCTCTTCGAACAGCTGTCTAACCCACCCGCAATTCCCCGCAGACTCCAGCGAAATTAGCCACACCTCACCCACCAGCCTCCACAGCCATAATATACCATATACGGGAGAATAGCGCTGGCTATATCCCCCCACATGACATGTAATATCTTACCATTTACTTATTACTCAAATCAAGAGTAGATTGTAAATATGCAGTAATAAATTTAAAAAATTTTTTTACCATTTGTTTTAGCCCTCTGAATTAGGTCCTAAAACTACGGGTCTCAATTTTGAAACACTCGGTACATGTTAAAATGTTGTAAATTGGTGGGAAATTAAGTATTTGCGGCGATATACCGCAACTATGTTTTTTGGTGGAGGAAGTACTTCAGCATACTACGTATAATATATAATACTAACTTAACAGCTGAAGTATGTATTACGTAGCTGTTGTATGTACTTCGCGCAGGAAGGATCTACTTGAAGTATTACCATTTGCTACGTTTTATACATACCGCCCAATATTGTACAATACGGCAAAGCCGGTACGGTTTAACGTACAATTTTTACGTAATAGATAGCAAAAATAGATACAACCAATGGTACAAAAAATATGTATTTAAAATAATAAATAATAGTATTTTAATAATAATAATAGACTCAATTTCAACAGGATAAATTTGATTTTTGTGCTTTATACGTATTTCGACATGCAAAATGTCATTTAATAATAGTATTTAATATTGTAAACATTTGTAGCTAGCACAACAGCACACTGCATCTTATGTCGGACTTGGCTCTGGTCTTCTATTCTAAATCTAACGACGCTAAACACTTATTAGAACACAATCATGCATTAACATCAAATAATATAACAACAGTTTTACACTTCTGTAATAATAAATTGGTTATACTCGAGGCTTTTGAAATTTACAAACACGCTTTAACAAATAGACCTTTAATGAATAAGCAAATTGAACTCATAAATTCCCCGCTATTGGAAGTTTTGGAATAGAAGACCAGAGCCAAGTTCGAAAAAAACTGTGCTATTGCCCTAGCTAGAAATGTTTGCAATATTAAATGCCTTTGAAAATGACATGTAAAATGTTCAAATACGTATAAAGCACAACAAGCAAATAAATACCGTTGAAATTGAGTCTAATATTATTATTAAAATATAAATATGAATTTTAACGAAGTAAGGCAATAAACAACTAACAAATAATAATAGCCCTCTTATACTGCTATTGCGTGTTTAGGAATTATTTTGCAGACCATGCAAATTATTTTTAATGTGCATGAGGCATTCGTAAATAGAGATTTATAACCGTTATAATGTGAAGGATAGCAAAAGCATATCTTCGCGAAGCTCTCGGTATTAGATTGGTAATAATTTTTGCAGCACGTTTCTGCACTTTTTTAAACATTTTGATAAATAGGAAATTTCAACCGCAATAAATTCTGTGCAAGTATAGATGCGTGGAATAAAAATATCTGAAGAAAATGCTTACCGTGTCAAAGTTACGGAGGTTTCTATTTCATAAAGAACAAAACATGTGATAGAAAAGTTGTGAATCTTTAATTATTTTCACGGCTTTGTATTGGATATTGTTACGGGCCAATCGAACTTTTTCGACGATTCGTAACTAACGAAAAGGCCTACGGCTTAGCTCAGAGGAGTAGGGGGAGTTCGTGAAAATCGCTTATGGGAGAAAATCTTTAGTTGTGTACAGGGTAAGTCAAAATAAGTGGGCGCCACCTTCCAAATCCAGCTGTTTGTAGGTCCTCGTGGAAGGCCGAGAAGCCAACAGCTTACGGGAATGGAACCTACCTTTATTGTGGCTCCTCCTATATATTTGGAGTTTGCAAAATTTTTACACAAACAAATACAGAGTACACAAAAATAAAAGAGGCAGTAAATTTTAAAACCCATATAATGAAATTATTGGCATGCTGATACAAAACGAAAAGACAGGAAATGGCATTTTTATGAGTTTACAACTACTTGAACGTCTAAAAAAAACCACAAAACTCGCCGCCGTTGACGCGCAATATTTATGATATTTTAATGAATCTGTGTGGCCAATGGCGTAGAGTTTACAGGAAAAATACAGTACTAATATCTTTTACAATCAACAATGACTAAATGGCGATTGAAGGTCGCTTTTAGGTTGCATAAAACAGTCCAATATCGTGGAATTTTACAAGTTTGCGCGAGGAAACAAAAAAGGTTTCTTTTTACACTGCACAACAAAAGAACTGGTTCTTTACCTTGAAGTTCGGAGAAGGCAGGCACAATTCCGGCGATTTCCGGTTGCAGGGTAAAAAAGAGAAGGAAGACAACGCTCTTCGGGGCAGCGTGGGAACGAAATGTAGCTATTACGTCCCTGTAGAGTGCCAAGTTGCTTCCAACTAGGTCAGTTAACGTGGTGACAGAAGCGAGACTTTTTCGGACGACGGGAACGAACCAAATTCCAGCAAAACACTTGCACGATTTCCTTTTTTTCTTTTCACATCACAAAAGATCCGAACTGAATCGACAGGAGCAATTATCTTCAATTGTCCAACACCAAAGCGAACATTCAGCTATTAATTATATATCTGACATAAGTCGATTTAATTGTGCTCTACAGCAAACAATAATACGGTAAAACTTGAAGTTCCAAAAAGCGCCGTGATAGGAAAGAAAACGATATTCGAAGTTACGTCCGCCTGTCTTAAGGGTCTAGCTTCGACTGACTTTCCCCCCGCTGCAGAACAGTCTGCAGCCTAATTTTTATTCTAGAGGGAATACCACGTGCAGGGTTTGTGAAAACCCTCGGGAAGCAATATTGAAATACTAATGCAGCAAAACAAATGAATTCTGAGAAGTGTTTTCTAGCAATTCTGTCTGCACGGTGAAAAACATCCCACAAAGAAAAACCATGAACAAATCTGGAACTCCTTTGGTCATAAATTATTTCAAGACGGAAAACACCAACAAGCTTAACAATGCTCAATTCTTCAAAGACGCAATGTAACCAAAACTGTATCCAATATACAAACGGCAATTAAAATAGCGTTATTAATTTTTACGAAGCGGCAAACAAATTAAGAAATTGATTCATATAGAGCGGCGAATTTGAAAATAACATAACAATATTTCTGATTTTTGGTATGACGTGACGTGATGGCGAAAATCAAAGAATTGGGAGACGTAAAAATATACAAGGGTAGTTTTTTATGTAATATACCTAGCTATGGAAACAAAATGCTAGCGTGATAATTTTATTATGTTAAGTCTCTGTAACATTTTATAGTGTATCCTCCAAGTTTGATACCACTCGTTTAAGAGTTGTCATTTCTGTATAGAGTTAGAGGTAAAAAAATGAGTATTTTAAAACTTGAACACAAAAGAGTTATAAAATTTCTATTGAAAGAAGGCAACAATCTAAAGAATATCCATGAGAGAATGATGGCTGTGTATAGGGAAAATAGCCCATCCTATTTTCAAGTTAAATTTGGGTGTAAGAAATTCAAACGGGGCAGGGAGTCCATTCAGGATGACCAACACGAACACAGGAGGCGATAAAGAAAGTTGAAGATTTGGTGTTGAATGATCGCCGAGTGACAGTTTCAGTTATTGCACTAGACGCAGGTATATCAGAAACGTCTGTTTTTGAAATCCTTCATGAAGATTTGGGAATGAGCAAGTTGTCAGCACGATGGATTCCCAAGCTGTTCACTCCTGAACAAAAATTGTGTAGGCGACAAATTTACGAGGATCATTGGGCGGCTTTATCCCAAGATGAGGACTTCTTATTTAAAATTTTAACTGGGGATGAGACCTGGGTACACCACTCGGACACACCGACGAATCAAGCGTCCATGCAATGGCTTCATAAGGGCCCTCCACCACCCAGGAAGGCGAAGACGCAATTCTCAGCGGGAAAAGTGTTGGCCGCAGTTTGCTGGGATGCTAAAGGGATTTTATGGGTTTAGTATATGCCAAAAGGGTCTACAATAACAGGGAATGTTTACAAAGCAATAATAATCAATTTGGAGGTAGTTATACGCGAGAAAGACCTCACAATTTTGCCCAGAAAACTGCTTCCGCACGAGAACTGCAGGATGCATAAAGGACAAATCGTTAAAGAAGCAATTGATGAATTACAACATCCATCGTACAGTTCCGACGTCGCTCCCTGTGACTTATCTCTTTCCAAAACTCAAAAAACACTTGAGAGGGCGTCGCTTTTTGTCGAATAAGGACTTGAAAAATTCTGTGGAGTCGTATTTTGCAGAGTTATTAAAAGAATTTTTTTTCGAAGGCTATTGGAAAAACATTGGAATAAGTGTGTAAGAGTTAATGGTTCTTATCTTGAAAAATAAAATATTGTTTGTTATCTAACTTATTCCCTCCATACATAGGTAGATAACAGAAAAATTCCTCTCGTATACACCGCGTATATATTTTTAGATTCTGTTTCAAATAAAATTTTGAAAATCAATTTCAGTCGATAAAATTCTTTTCGTTTTTCATTGAGTGTAGCAGCAATAATGCAACACGCCTGCCAATTAAATTGAATTTATTTTATTAAAACACAAAGCTATTGTGAATCGTTCTAATACACAGACTTTATAATCAATTTAAGAATCAGTAAAACTAAAAAAATTGTTTAGGGTGTAATCGCTCTATTGTTTGCTTAGCTCTTGCTGATACAAAATACAGTAAATTTTTATAAAAAATATCCTACCAAATCGGACAGGCCGGATACTCGTTTCACCCCTTGTTAAAAATGTATTAGATTTATTTGCGGTTTGCAGCCCGGAAGGTTCGAGTGAGTTTCGGGCGCTAAATGAGGTCGATTTAGACTAATTCAATTAATATTCTAAACAGAAACAAAGTTGCGCTTTGTAATGATGCAAAACTTAGTCAGGTTTCAAAATTTAATTGTTTGTTGGTCTTCTTTGTCAAATGGTTTAAAGCAAACGTTTTAATTTGATTGGTTCCAAAACGAGGGGTATAATAACGGTTAGCTGAATCGGTTAGTTGGCAAGAGTTTTGCGAAGGTATACAGGGTTATTCAATTTCAAGGCGCACCACTGGGATCTCGAAAATCGTAAGAGATGCGAAGTCGGTGAAAATGCGGCAAAGTTGTAAATTGTATTCTTGATTAAACATTTAACAACGGAATTGCCGAGATTTAACTCAATTTTATTATTAGTAAGAATTTTTAAGCAATAACAATTCTGCTTAGTCGAATTATTTATTAATATTTAATTTTTTCACAACGTTTTGATTTTTCAAAATCAACATCAAGTTCATTTTTAGCTTTCGGTGCAGTGTTAGATTTTCCTACGGTCTAATAGTTTTTTTTTGTTGCGGATTTAAGCAATGTTTGACATAGTTAGTACTACAGCAACTGTTGTTGACAATCGGGAAATTATATGAACTAAGCAATACTTTAAAGTTTGTTGATTTAATGGTTAAGGTTTAGTTCAGGTAGACAGGGATTACGGGTTTTGGCCATCAGGAAGGTTGTTCGGTGGCCAGATTTGCAATCTCTTCCCCATCTCGTTGCCCGGAGTGCCGTCATGTCCTTTTATCCGAAAAGGAAGACGGTGATATTTTCAAAGATATCTTTAGGAGCTTCATAGCATTGTAATACCACGCCTGAGGTAATTTTGCAACTGCATAAGGCTAGTAGGGTTGATTCTTGATTTGTCGTTTAGGAATATCATTTGCACCATGCATTATTCTTATCACTTCCGTTTGGAAGATAGTAGTTGTCTTGTCTAGTTATATACTTTGACAGAGGTTTATGTCGCCGGGGAAAACACCGGCTCCAATTCCGAATTTAGTTTTGGATTCATCTTGTTACGGGCCAAACGAGCTTTTTCGTCGACCTGCAACAGGATAGGTGGCAAAAGGCCTATAGCTTAGCTCAGAGGAGTAGGGGGGTTCACGGAAACCGCTTACGGGAGGAAATTTTTCTAGTTGTATACAGGGGATGTCGAAATTAACCGGCGCCACCTTCCAAATCACAGCTAATTGAAGGTTCTCGTGGAAGGCCGAGAAGCCAGCAGCTTACGGGAATCGGAACCAGACTCAACTTTATTGTGCCTCCTCCTGTTTATGAAACTTAGAAAGTTCATGCACACACAAATACAAAATATACCACAATAAAAGATATAATAAATTTCAAAACACATATAATTAATCTTTTGAGAATAAATGACGATACAAAAAAAATGACAGCTAATTACGATATTATAGTTCACTACTACAAACGGTTAAATTGAACGTTCAAATGGAGGAACTCGCCGCCCCTGGCTTACGGCATTTAAAACCTTTAAACAAATCTACGTGGCCAGTGGCGTCTGAGTTTACAAGAATAATACAATATGTAATTATTTTTACAATTAACAGTAAAAAAAAAAGAAAACGACGACTGAAGATCGCTTTCTGTCGCATAAAAAAAGGGCTCAATCCCTTGAATTTTCAAAGTGAAACGCGTAAAAGATTTTTTTCACAACACAAAAACTAGTTCTTTTACCTTGGCTTTCGGGAATGGAGTACAGAGAGGCAGGCACAATCTTGGGATGATCTTGTGTTCTTAAGAAGTGGGAAAATCCATGGGCACGCCCCTGTAGACTGGATCGAATAGAGCCAACGTTAAGGGCCAAAACTTCAAT
This sequence comes from Limonius californicus, assembly GCA_014611495.1. Taxonomy (NCBI): domain Eukaryota; kingdom Metazoa; phylum Arthropoda; class Insecta; order Coleoptera; family Elateridae; genus Limonius; species Limonius californicus. Next base: position 7,013 of record JABXWE010102196.1, read on the forward strand.
GCGTTCGTCGCAACAGCGGCATTACCAGAGGAACAGGAAATGGGCTCGATATAAATCCGCCAAAGACAATCGGCAATTTCACAATGAATTGCCTTTCCAGGGATAAAATTCCAACGTGTTTCTTTAAATCCGACACTTGTCGATGGTTCTGTTCACCCCACAGTGGAAACAGCGATACAACAATCACCCGATGGACATCTATCGAAAACCCAAGCCGTCTTTGCAGTACTTGCTTACGGGCGTATCGTCAGCGACGGAGCCGAAGGAGATGTTAAGTCCGACTGTCGAGAAAACGCAACGCGAACTTGTGTCGGTCAAAAATATTACACCACATTGAGAAATATGGTGCTTTATTGTTCTGGAACGAAATAACATGTGCGACTTCCGAGAGTCACAACAACACAGAATCCCAGGAATTGTTGTAGTGGGCAAATCCAGCCTACAAAGGGAATTTTCAAAGGGTTTGCGAAATTGGCCTCCATAACTCAATCTCAAAAGAAAATAATATAGCGATAGACTTAAAAATGGCAATTAAAATAAAATTAGAATTCTATAAGCAGAGAATACGTCGGTTAGTAAAAGAATGTGATTGGTGCCTTAACTGTGACGGTAATTACTTGTAATGAAATTGTTGAATAAATGTTTTATAAAGCAAAGATGGGTTTCAATTGAACACACCTCATATATTAAGAAGAAGAATTGCAGCATCCAGAAGATGCATTTTCGCGACTATCTGCTCCGGTATGCGAGCGTGTACACCTTTCCTACATTTCGTGTGCCCCAAACCCCTAAAACTCAGCCTTAAGGCAATCCTTACTGTAAAAATCTAACTGGGCATGATTCTTTTGAAAGAAAATATCGACTTTATGAAGCAAAAGTGGCTGTATAAGGTTCTTTGTACATTCTATGGGAAGTACTTAGGTTCATACAGTAGCATGTCTGTATGCTGTTAATATGTTATCAAGGTTACACCTGCCAAATAATTTCACTTGATAATTATAATATAGAATCACATTATTGTTTATTCATAATTTCTTATTCATTATCATTATCAGTTTATTTCATCCATCATTGGACGTAAGCCTTTCTTAGTCGTATCCATTTCTCTCTGTAGTTCGCTTTTTTCATCCAATCGTATCTAGCAGTTCCTTTGATGCCGTCCATCGATCTGGTTGGAGTCTTGCTCTAACTCTTTTGTGTGCTGTAGGCGTTTACTCCACAATTTTGCGAGTTTATCTGTTGTTCGTCATTTTCCATACATGTCCCGCCCAGCTCCAACTTAGTGCACATTATCATTGTACCACGTCTGTTACTTTAGATTTTCGTCTAATTTCGGTGTTGGGTATGGGAACTTGAAGTGTAATATTGATCATTCTTCGTCCCATAGCTTACTGTTATACTTGAAGTTTATGTATTATTTCCATGTCAAGTTCCTACATCTCCGTCCCGTCAAAACAGGTAACACATATTGGTCGAAAGTTCTTGCCTTTAGAGAAATTGGTATATTAGATTTAAATGATGTCTGCAACCGTCCGAATGCTGTTGAAGCTAGAAAATCTCTTCCGGACAAATCTGCTTTTAAATTATTTTTAGACGTTCGATTTTTTGTCCTAAATGTATGTATGACTCGGATTTTTCTATTATTTCGTTTTCTAATTTTATTTCTTTGTTATTTGGCATATGTTCGTTTGTCAAGTATTTGGTTCTCTTTAAATCTATCTTTAGACTTATTTCTTCCGATCTTAAGTTTCGTTCTGACGGGATTTCTTGTAGCTTTTTCCTGTTTGCGATTAGGGTAACGTTATCTGCGAATTTTAAATGACTGCAGTTGTTCGCCATTTGTGATCACACTTTCATCTTCTCATTCTAAACATTTTATAAAGCCAGTGTAAATAAATTTGGAGAGATGGAATCTCCTTGCCTTACTCCACTATTTAGTCTTATTTTGTCTGCTTGCTCTTATGATGTTATTATTGTTTATTATTATTTTGCATTTTTGTGTATATATTTGATGATTTATGTGTATGTATAACCTAATCGGCGGTGACTTCGTGCATTTCAAAATAAGGGGGGGGGGAATTCGCCAAATGCCTGAAACGCCCCTTCTTACTGGTCTTGAAAGAATTTTAGACTGATAACTTAGCGTCGACGGCAAAAACGGCCGAACTTTGCGTGCCCATTAATATTACTGTTTCATAATGGACACTTTGTCAAATCCGACAAAAATGCTGAAACAAGATCATGACCAAGACGTCGACCATGTCCAAAAACGCCTAATTGTCGTAAGAGACACTTTGTCGACTACAACCATAACGCCGAAATAAGATCAGGACCAAAACACCGACCATGTCCAAAACCCCTACAGAAGAATGTGACTGAAACACCGAATTCTCTTAACGTCGAACCACAACCAAAACGGTGGTATACGTAACTGTGGATATTTTAATAATGTGTTTCAAATTGAAGTTGCCGGGCAGGATAGTAGAAAAACGATAATGCAATTTTAGTATCAAGGTGACCCACTACTGTTAAGATGTGGAAAATATCAAATAATTTCCACATAGTTAAATTAAATAAAAGAGGTTTTCAAGTAGGCGCAGTGTTTTATTTTTTTAGCGTTGCGTTTGCACAGTGTCGAGGTGGTGTGAGGCAAAGGTCAGCTAGTTTGTGCTATGTACAACAGTACTGTGTTGGTACGAAATCGTGCTTGACCTGCCTGGTGTGTGGATGTTTTTGTTTATGGTGTTTTTACTCCTGTAATATAGCCTTAATACGAGGAGTGCCATTAATTACATCCCCAATGGCAAATGGAGACCGGGACCTAGAACCGACCATCCAGGAAATTAGAAAAGAAAAAAATATGTATAATCAAAATTTTGCTATTAATTGTTCCTAAGACATCTCTGTAATAGCAACAACAGCTTCAAGTGCAGCCAGTTGATGAAAACGTTAGTATAATAGATTCAGTAGGAAAAGTCCACTAAAGGATTAAAGGCCCACATTTGAAAAAAAAAGGAGATATGTATCTTGTTTTTCATTCTGTTCTATTTTACCAATGGAAATATAAACACGCCTCAAAGGTTTTGTAACATTTCACGTTAAAAAGGAAGAAAAAATAATAAATTACTACCACAAAGATGAATGTATCTGAATGTAAACGCCCGCAATTTGAAAAAAAGAAGAGAGATATCTTGTTTCTCAATCTGTTCTATTATACCAATGGAAATATAAACACGCCTCTAAGGTTTAGTAACATTTCACTTTAAAAAGGAAGAAAAAATAGTAAATTACATTTATACAATAAAGATGAATGTATCTGCCTAGACAAAAGCAGAACAAGTTGGAAACGGTTTATCAGTTACATTGTTTTTTTTATACGGGTATACTACCTTACACGTGCTTACCTAAAATAATAAAATACTGCATATTTTCCACACTTAACAGCAGTGCGCCACCCTAGATATCTGATACTAAAAACATATTAATATTTTCTTTTTACCCTACCAGACAATTTGAATGCACATTATTAAAATATACACAACTACGTATATCGCTGTATTGGCTGCAGTTGACTAAGCGCCCGTGACGAGATTCAGGCGTTTTAGTCATACTCTTTTGTCGGCGGTTTCGACATGGTCGACGTTTTGGTCTTCATCTTATTTCGACGTTATGGTCGGAGTCGATAAAGTGTCCCTTACGACAATTCAGCATTTGGACATGGTCGGCGTTTTGGTCATGTTTTCGTTTCGGCGTTTTGGTCTGATTTGACAAGCGTTTATTACGAAACAGTAAGTCGGCATTATGGGCCTCGTCGGCCTTTAGACATTCGGCGAAATGTTATTGGCCCGAAAGGGGTAGGGTAGCGGGTAGGTACATCTCTGTGATTTCGGTAGAGCTATCTCAGGCACCTAGTGATCATTCTCATGCGACCTTATGGTTTTCCTCAGTCACTGCTACTGGGCTAGATCGTGCCCAAACCTTCATCCTAGCCATCCCTATTTATTTTATCCCTTCCAAATCCTTCCACTTGTCAACCCGTCAGGTCAGTGTGACAAATTAAGTCTGAATAATCCCTCTCCTAATTCATCATTATTAGCCCTTTACATTCCATTGCTGGGAAAGATCTTTCCCTTGTTGAGTGGGTGTTGATGACCGTGGTAGAGAAGCGCGCCACGTTAATACAATCATGGGGCCACCCATCCAAATACTGATCGGAGACAATGCCGTTTAACTTTCCTGATCGTACTTGAACGGGCAACGAATGTGCGACACCTAGGAGCATTTTGTAAGAACTTTTCAATCAGGTGTAAGAAAGCGAAAAATTATTTTGTTGGGGTAGCTAAATCCTAATGAGTTGAATGGGAAAGATTACCTTATGAGTCATGATAATCCGTGTTGTAGAAAGTGTTTCTAGAAATTTTCAGTATCTATTTTACTTCCAGAAATAATACACGTTGTACGTTTTTAAATTGACACCCTGTGAACTATACTGTATAACATTTTCTGTTTATAGAGATATTTGAGTTACTGACATTTTTAAAATTGTATAGAAAGCTGCAGAGACCAACTGCAGCAATAAATACAAAACATGTTACAGGACCATGGTTTTTCCTGTCATGCCCGCCAAAGCAGTGTCGGGGTGCGTTTTCACTCCGGGTTTGGCTCAACGATTACGCTCTAACAGCTTATGCCGAAATCATTTTTTCTTTCCGCATTCCATCTTTCCATCTACACTTATTGGGACTTCCAACCTAACTAATGATTTTCATGGTGTTAATACGGACCCGATTGTTTAACGTACCCATTCAATAGTACGAGGCGCCGTGTTGAACGCAGCTCTGGAACCCCCATCCATGTTCAGGGTAGAACTGCGGTCAGCGACCAAGAATGGTGTTTCACGCTGCGACAGCCCGTGACCTAGCATTTTAGGGCAAGAAAACATTCGTAAAAGAATTTGCCAGAACAACTTTTCTTTTATAAGTTTAATAATATTGGATTTTCGGTATTTTCGTACTAATTTTTAATCTCAACAGAATTTGTGATTATTAAAATTTTAATAATACTGTTAGGCAACATTTTGAAGCTGTGGAAAAAAATAATACAGAATCTACAACAATAAATGAACTGACGATGGTTGTGAAAAATTGAACCGTTGTTTAAAACTTTTGATATTGTTATTAAATTTTAGGTAAGAAGTTGTTTTAATAAAGTTTTCATAGTTTCCAAAATTCAGCTTCAAGTTTGAATAAAACTAAATAATAGCGGTTAAATGATATTGTTGTGGAGATCAAAATGAACTGTTCCAGTCAATAAGAAGCAATTGGTTTCCACTTAACATTTACACAAATCATTTAACAAATTATTAATGGGTTATGATAATAGGTTTAATAATAATATATATATCCGATTCCTTGGGCCGTTACCAACATAATATACCCTGCAGTGATGTGTGGTGATAGCTCATATGGCAAATCGCTCGCTTTCTGAGCAAAACATCGATTTTGTGCGGCAACCCGCTACACACAATTCCCGTATCCGGATTTGGAAACCGTAGTATTTTATTGCCAAAAACCTTTTCTGAAGTTCTGTCTTTCGAATTTGACGTTACAGCAGGTCACCCCTGTTTTCACCTAGCCCCAAGGAGAAGCACGTGGCATAGAAGAGTCCTGTGTTCAGCAGTGGGGTTAATAGACTGTTAATAATATAACATTAACACTGGAGTTGTACAGCATAACAAATTCGGTATCTATGAAAGAAGAATTTTCATATTTATCTTTGAGAAACTGTTACGTATATGAAAATGTTTATAAAATATTCCCTCAGATTTGAAAAATGACCAACATAAACCTTCATACTGAATGTAATAAATTTGAAATTACGATGATATCATTACAGTAAATGGCTATACAGATGACCGTTTGTTGTCTGATAATATCCATGACTGGAATAAATTCTTGCTGAACACCACCAATAACATCAGAGGTAATTTCTCCCATTAACGACATAATGCGAATGACTTTCATTCTGCCGTTGAAGGTTATTATTGGGCAAGTCATTATGATCTTCATTAAGGCATACAATAGCTAAAATATATCCAAGTGTCGCTGCCCAGTTAGGGTATCGCCGAGGGAGAAAGGAATTAAAATTCTATCCCTTACATATCTTCCCACACGTTAATTTTGTTTTAATGAGTGTTGGATAAGCGACTTCTGTGATCTGTGATCTTATTCCGTTGGTATTCAGTAACTTTACTTTCTGTACTTATTATAAAAAATTCATTGTTCCTTTATAACCGTCTTATTTATAATAAATAATATTAGTGTGTGTTTCAAATCGAATATTTGCTGTTCTTTAAATAATTGTTTTACTGTAAATATACACATATTTGCGAAGAGAATTAAATTCTCTATAAATACATAAAAATTTAGACATTAATTTAAGGAAGATATTGCGAAAATTTTTTGTAATTTTACATATATCTAATTTACAGCAAAATAATATAGTTGTTCTTTTAAATTGAATCTTTTAAATGTTCTTATTAGCAAAAACGTATACAGGGTGAGCCAATGAAAACGAAACGTACCCGGTTTTTCATATTATCGAAATTTTTTAAAAATCGCTCGGACTCGGCGATTTTTGTTTTGAGGGGAAAACTTATTTTCAACCTTGTCACTTAAACCTCCTCGGAGTGGTGAGCTTCACCCCTAGAATTTTAAATAGGAAAGGTGGTCGAGTGATACATCATTTTAAAGGGCATTAAATTATAGTTTTAACTCTTCCTAGTTTTTCAAATTCGGATAAGTAGTTTTCGAGAAAATGCCCTTTAAAGATAGTAACCCGCTAAAAACCAATAATTCATGATTGTTCACTTTTACCATAGTTTACACCAGGTAGATCCGCTACTATTACAGCTGACTTATTTAATGAACAAAATCCCAATAAGCATGTTAATCGAAAATACGTACTTGCGATAGTAGCCAAATTTCGGGAAACGGGACGGTGCCAAATAGAGAGGGAATCGTGGAAGCTGAAAACCGAATAGTGGAAAATGAAGCTATGGAAATTGCACTTTTGGGTCACATCCATCTTGATCCTACTTTAGGTACCCGTAAGTTGACAACAATTGCTAGCATTCGAAGAATTTTAAAAGTCCATAAATTTCATCCGTATAAAATCCACCTTGTCCAAGAATTAAACGAAGATGACTTTGATAGACGTTTGGATTTTTGCGAGGGTATGAGTGAACGGATAATTAATAATCCAAATTTGCTTCTTAACATTTGTTTTTCGGATGATTGTTCGTTTTTTGTGAACGGGATTGTTAATCGCCATAATTGTCGCTATTGGGCCGATGAAAACCCACACATATTCCATGAAGTTCAAACTCAAAACCCTCAAAAATTAAACGTGGAATTTATAGCGATCGCGTTGATGGTCCTTCTTTTCTACCAAGAAATTTAACAGGAGAAATGCATTTTGAATTTAATACGAGATCATGTTGATCCAGAAACAACTGAAATTATGGAACAAAATGACTATTACAATCTGAAAGAGTTGATGTTTCAACAAGACGTAGCACCTCCACTCTAGGCCCTTGGTGTTCGTCAGTATCTGGACGAAACATTTCCAGATAGATGGATTGGCCTGCGGGTCACTAGATTTAAGCCCTTTAGACTTCTTTCTGTGGGGCCACAAAAAAAGTAAAATTTATAGTACCTGCTCAACCAGAATCCCTAAATGATTTGCGTCAACGGAACAACAACGAATCCCGGCAAATTACTTCAGAAATGCTTCAGAAGGTCCAAAACCGTTTTCAACCAAACCTGTACTACTGTATGAATGTTGGAGGAGAACATTTTGAACATTTAATAAAATAAAAGTTAAGGTAAATTTCTTAATCAGTAAAACATTACTGGTATAAATTATGGTAAAAGTGAAAAATCATGAATTATTGGTTTTTGGTGGGTTACTATCTTTTAAAGGCATTTTCTCCAAAATTACTAATCGGAATTTGGAAAACTAGGAAGCGTTAAAACGAGAATTTAATGACCTTTAAACTAATGTATCACTCGACCCACTTTCCCAATTAAAATTTTAAGGGTGAAGTTCACCACAACATTGACAACATTGAAAATAAACGCAAAAAGTTTCCCCCTCAAAGCAAAAATCGACGGGTCCGAACGATTTCTTTAAAAATGACGATAAATATGAAAAATCGGTTCTGTTTCGTTTTCATTGGCCCACCCTGTATGTGGTTGTGTAGAGAAGTCTATAATATGTTACAAGTACAGTACTTTTTTTATATTCTGTATAGATACACAGTGTCTAAAATACGATTAATTTATAAAAAAAGTTGAGAAGTTCATTTCCATCTGAAACAATGTAAACAATTAACTATTTTTTTGGCCGATTTAAAAAGCTTGGAAACTGTATTCAGCGTTTGTGCTAATATTAAAATTCTATGTATTGCGAAAGGTTGAATTTTTTGTGGTGTCACTTTCGTGAAGACTTTAAGCTCCTGCAGCTACATTAATGTATAAGATTTATTTTTGCAAAATTATTGTTAGTATTTGTAGGAATCTGAGTGGAAGCGCTGGAATAATTCCTTGCTGTATATTATTAAGAATATTTTTACATTCACAGATTGTTCGAAACGTTAAACTATTCTACAGCGTGGTGATACAAGTCCGAACACAATTCATAATTTTGATATTTGATGGTTTTTAGGAAAACTCTGAAACACACCAATTTTGTTTTTTGAAAAGGCACTTCCTCGCCAATTTTTTTTCTATCGACTTTTGTTTCTTTCAGTTGTTTGAATACAACCCCATTTTCCCCCTTATTTTGATATACTTCCTCGTTGGTCAAATGGTAATTGTTATGGTCGTTTGAGTTTTGCCGCTTAGCCTTTGAAGGTTCCCATCAGAGTGCCATTTGACGTGTTTGTGTGGTCTGGAAATGCCGACAAAGGGCAGTTCTTGGAACTCTTCGCTTGCAGGAGCGCCGTAAGGCACACGTGCAAGAAGGTTTTTCTAGAACAATTTCGTTGGTTGGGAGTTCTTGCGGCCGGGGGAAGTCAGTGGACGCTAGCCTCTGGAAGTGAACGGACGTTGGAAACCGGGTTGTTAGCTGCTTTCTTCTGCTAAATGAGTTTATCGTTTCGTTGTTTTTGCTTTAGGCAGAAGAATCTGCGACTTGGGTCGGATTAAAAATATTAGCAGAGTGTCGGCTGTAAAGACAATTCAGTGAATTTGTTCTCTCGACTTGTGTCGGAATAGAAGCTTTCAACCTCGTGACAGTCTCTCGTGAGCCGTTACAAGTGAGTTTTCAGGGGCGTGCCTGCTAATTTTTTCTGCTTCCTGAAGAACCTAAGAGCACCCCAATTGTGCCTTTCTCTACTCCGTACCGAAGAGAAAACTTGCCAATGTACTGTAAAGTGTTTGTTTTTCCCTGTTTATCAGTGTTTTGTTAAAGTCTAAGAAATAGAACAGTTTAATTTCCTTGTAATATTAAAAGTGAGGCAACCTTCAGTGGCCCAGTGTTTCATTATTCGTTTAGGTTAAAGTTAATTAATTTCCATAAACTCGAACGTCACTGGCTGCGTAGATCTGTTCATTAAAGTAAATGCCGCAAGCCACTGACGGCGAGCCTATCTTGTTTGAACGTTCAATTTTCCCTCTGTGTTTAACTACAATTATTACTGTTTTGGATATTTTTCTGGTACTATGTGTATTACCAATTTCACACAGCAGTAGAATTACATTTTTCTTCAAATTCACCATATCTTTTATTCCTTTGTATTTTTATTGTGTTAAAGAACTTTGTAAGCTTTATATACAGGAGGAGGCTGGCCCGATTCTCATAAGCTGTCGGTTTCTTGGCCTTCTACGAGAACCTGCAATCAGCTGTGATTTGGAAGGAGGCGCCCACTAATTTTGACTTCCTCTCTACACAACTAAGTACGAATTCTCTCCCGTAAGCATTTCTCGTGAACCACCCCTACTCCTCTGAGCTAAGCCGAAGGCGTTTTCCATCTTTCCTGTTGCGAGTCGACGAAAAAGCTCGTTTGGCCCGTAACATGATATTAAAATATTAGTACCCTACATAAAACCTTTTTTGAAAATATACACATACAATTATAAAGATTTAGAATTTATTTTCAATGATAATAAGAACATTATTAAAAAATTATCTAATGGAAAGGTTCTAATTGTCCATCATTAACCAGTTGCCATTTATCAGTATGTGCGAAAATAACTCAACACATTTGTTTCATTAGAAACGTTAAATTTTTGACTTTGGCACATTTGGGAAACAGTGAAGAGCTGTACTTCTACGACCGAACTTCTTGCTATAATTCAGCTTATTACATTATAAAGTATGAGCAACAGAAAGAAAGTTTTTTGTTGGTATTTGGTCATGGAAAACAAATCATGTATCTGCCATGTACTTTATATTTTTAATAGCTATTTAAAAGTTGTTAAGATAAAGTTCAGTTGCTTCAGTGGTTTTTACTCTCTATAAATTCTCTTTCTTTTATGTCTTTCCCTTCTTTCCATCACAACGTTAAGGTTTCTATCCATCTTCTGAAGTTGTTTTCTGTTTCATGCGATTTCTTTCACTTCCCTTAGTGTCTTCCCTCGTAACGCTATTTCTGTTAGACTGTAGTTCCATGTATTTCTAGGGTTTCCTCTCAGTCGTTTCCCTTTTATTCTTGACTCACAAGGTTTCGGTATTTTAATATTTTCCATTCATACTACGTGCCCTAGTCGTTTTAGTTGATTCTTTTCGATTGTGTGTACCAGCGGTTCTAGTAAAAGTTGTTCTTTAATGACTTGGTTTCGAATTCGATTTCTTCTAGTTTCTCCTTGCATTTTACGTACTTCATCTCCGCGGCTGATGTTTTTGATTTGTGTTTATCAATTATTGTCTAGTTTTCAGATCCATGGTAGAGTGTTTGTATGTATATCTTTTGATATAGGTAGATTTTCGCCTTTTTTGCTTATTTTTTGCTTTCCAACGATTGTGTTGTTTATTATGTAGAGAAGTTTACTAGTTCTTCTTACTTTATTCTATATTTGTCTATTTTCCGCTTTTTGGTGTGATTATGCCCAATTATTTTTAATTTCCTACTTCATCTAGTGTCTTGTCGTGTATTCTTATTTCTTCTTCTGGTGTTTCTTGATTTTTTATATACTTATTATTTTACTTTTCTTCTCATTAATCTGTAGACCTTTACTTTCCATCGATTGCACCCACTCGTTTAATATCAGCTTGCTCTGTAAAGTGGGCTCAAAGTATCACGTTGCTTGAACCCCTTTCTAATTTTACATTTCTTTTACCATCTGATGTTCAGTTATTTCTCCTGGTATCCTCAATATTCAATGTCTTGGCATTCTATCGGAAGCCGTATTTAGGCCAACGAGCGCCAGATGTCACGTTTTTTGTCTTAGTATTTTACTCTTATCTTTCGCAGTGTAAATATGTGCTCTTGTGTTGTGTTGTTCTACCTCCTCTCTGAGTTTCGTTTCTATTCTTTTCGTGTGCAGTTTGAGGGCTACTTGTGTCAAGCTTACGCTCGGTAACTATCGCATTCGATAGTGTTTCCTTTTTCGTGTATTTTCCTATTCCTTTGGTATTTCTTCCAAATTGTATGCCTGCTGGCAGATCTTGGTTAACTAGTCTACAACGCTGTCTTCATCATATTTCAGCATATCTAATGTTATCTTATATATTCCTAGGGATTTTCCATTGACCGTTGTCGTTGGTTCGTTGTCCATACGCTGTCTTACATATTCAACGGTATATATTATAAATGGTTTGTCAGCAACTTCTAGATTTAGGCGATACACTGCCTGTGCCTCTAACATTTCTGAAAGCACAGTAGAAGTAAGTTTCAAGGAAAGTTATTTCAGCAAATAAAATTAGGTATATTGTGTTGTATAATCCCATATCAATTTTATTGATAGAATAAGTACGATCTAACTTTTATTGATGCTTAAACTCCGTTTGCAGAATGCAGATAAATAATCATAGCCTATAATAAAATTTTATGTTGAGTATCGTTTCAAATATGTCTTAGATTGTGTGTATCAAATGTATATAACTTCATTATTGCTTGCTGGCGACAGACATAAAAATTATTATAGGTACTACGAAGTGCTCTGTATTACAAGGAAATATTTGAGTGGTAAGTAAAACTGAATTTAACTTATTAATCCCTCGTTAAATGTAAAGTACGGCAGTTTGCTTGAAATCTTGTGGAGTGTTTTAGATTACTTTGACGTATCAAAATATTTTGTGATGTGCTCTGAAAGTAACTAAAAGTAAATTTAAGTAAAGAACCTGAAATACTTCCCAGACAGCTGAAAGATTTGTTAAATTATTAAATTAAATTACCGCAATGGAAACTAATTAATCACAATCTGATGTAATCATTTTTTCCCACAAATTGTATAACTAGAACGTACTTTTTTCTTCGGACATTGTAATTAAACGCTTTTGTTCTCGTCGTTTAGGTAAATGGACGAACAGATAATGTTTCTCGTTTTCAACTCTTCCATTCAGTAACAAGAACCTGATGAGTGCTGTTTGATAGATTTTCATGGTCGAATAGATGGGAGACCGCAATATTTAATCGGAAATCTATAAAAGCTGCAGAATTTCTCGTTTTCCGACAAAGTAGCTTGAGTGTGCATTGAATAACGAGCACTTTCGGCAACCGAAAGCCAATCACTAAATACGATTATATTCATTTGCAATTGGTTAGCTAAGTTAGGACGCCAGAATTTCGTACTTATATCAAAAATGTTAAATATTCAAACACGAAAGTAATTTTTTAAATCTATTTTTAATATACCATGCAGTCTAAATAGAAGGTGTAATAATTATAGTTGGGTAGATATGCCGTAAAGATGGTGCATATATGCACTAATATACGCCACAAAAAGCCTTCAATATATGCACGAATATGCAGTAACCTATTGAGATATGCACTTAGGGATGCATTAAAAAGAAATTTTATATATGTATATTAAATTCCTAAAAATTGTGTATGGCATAATACGATAAATTCTGACATTTATTTTAAACTGTAATTCATAAGTTAAAGCAAGTTTTGAATGAAATGATGTCCTATTTTATCCCCATCTGCTAAGGATTGGCTGTGGTGGTAAGGGAACATCCTTAAGCCGTTCTTTCTAAACTTCGACGCGAACTGGTGATTTTAGGAATACCATCTTCCTGTTAGGGCCAGGTAAGATATCGATGGAGTTCAATAAATATTATAGAAGCTACTAGGAAAAAAACATGTAAACTTTTAATTATTTAAAAACGTTATTCAACAGCTGCCATGTTTTGGGAATGTATCAGACTATTCGCAAATATAGAAATAAATGCATTTAACTGAAACTGTATATTTATTGGTTTTTTAGTTAGTCACATCAACGTTATGTTAAAGTGTGCATGAACTGCATTCTAGCAGTGATAATAAACAAGCTCTGCCAAAAAAACTGTCTAGCTATACAAACACTGTAACTGTCATGTAGTAGGCGAACAATTTTAATCCGAAATAAAATAATAAATAAAATTGTATTTTTAAGCTTCCTTAAGCTTTAATTAATCGTATACGTATAGAATCAAATCTATTCGATGCTTTAATACAAAAAGTATTAGAGAACGCATATAAATAACTACCAGAAAAAACTTTCATTACCAGTAATTACCTGTTTGTTCAATTGACTCACTTATTTATCAGTCAGACTTCCTTATAACTGGCTATTGCAAAAGGGATATCTCTTAGGATACAGAAATCGCTATCTTATTCTAGAAAATACGCAAACCACTGCTACGTACTGTACGTAGCTGCTTGCACATGACCGCAGATGAAAGTGGACATAGTCATACACGTACAATATGTTCACAGATATTAATCAGTAATTATAAATTACAGGAGAGGTCCACGAATCCAAGCACAATGGCCATGTCAATGGGATCCTCACCAAGCCAGCTCCTTGAGAGGTTCCACTACTCGATAGAAATCTCGGAATTGCTCGGTAACCATGCATGGTGAGTACATGGCTTTTGTAATCAAATAATAACACACAATTCTTACAATTCTTACAAATAACTAAAGCAAACAGCCTCCCACAATACCCCTTTAGTGCCCTTTAGTTTCCTATGATATATACAATGCGCATACAGCTTCAATAATAAAATAGGAACACACTATTCTCAAAATAAATCAGGACATACAACTCTTTGGGTCTTCAGAGGATCTTTAATGAACATAAAATTCTAATAATAAAATAGAAATTCACAACTCTCAGAATACATTTGGATACATAGCTTTGGACAAAACCCTTTGGCCCCATACGATACCTTTACTGAGCACACAGCTTTAATAGAAATGGGAACACAAAATTATCACAATAAATTAGGACATACAGTTCTTTGGGTCCACACAGTACTTTTATTGAGGATACAGTTATAATAATAAAATATGAACCCACATCTCTCATAATAAATGTGGACACGGCTCTTTGCACGGAACAGTACCCTTTGGAATTCTACGATACTTCAATAAGCACAAAGCTCTTATCTTAAAATAAGAACATACAATTATTACAATAAACTAGGACACACGGTTTCCTGTGTCCACATAGTACCCTTAATGAATATAGAGTTCTAATAGTAGCATAGAAGTTTACAACTCTCATAATAAATTTGGACACACAGCTCTTTGCACGAAATAGTACCTTTGGAATCATACGATACCTTCAATAACACAAAGCTCTTATAGTAAAACAGGAACACACAATTCTTACAATAAGTCCTAATTTATTTATTATTATTGTTACAATAAACTAGGACACACAGCTCCTTGTATCCACACGGTATCCTTAATGAACGTAGAGTTCTAATAGTAACATAACAGTTTACAACTCTCTTAATAAATTTGGACGCACAGCTTTTTGTATCATTTTGGAATCATATGATACCTTCACGGGGCATACAGCTCCTTTAATCATAAAAGAGACCACAGAATTCCTAATATAAATTATGGCACACAGATGCTTGTGTCCACACAGTAACCTTAATAAGCATAGAGTTTTAATAGTAAAATAGGAATTCACGACTCTCATAGTAAATTTGGGCACATAGCTCTTTGCACCAAACAGTAACCTTTGGAATCATATGGTACCTTCACTGGGCACACAGCTTTAATCATAAAATAGGCCCACAGAGTTTTTAATATAAATTAGGACACCCAGCTCTTTGTGTCTACACAGTACCCTTAATGATCATAAAGTTCTAATAACAGAATAGAACTTCTTTTTCTTCGAGTGCTTTATCTCCTACGAGACGTACCGATCTTCTCTCCTGTGCCATTGCCTTGCGGGGAAGAACGGCCGTTAAAAATCCGATGTTCTGGTACTGGGAATTGAACCCAGGACCTCCAGGGTAGAGGTCTAACGCGCTAACATCTAGCCTACGGCCGCCTCGAATAGGAACTAACAACTCTCATAATAAATTTAGACACACAGCTTTCCAATATCACATAGTATTCTGTGACTCCAGACAAATGCACTTAATGATCAGTTCTAATATAAAAACACTAAAACATCAATAGTTTATTTTGCATTAGAACTACTAACGAAATCTGCAGAAAGGAGGTAGTATTTCATTATTTAAATCGCTAGTAGTATGAGTACATGCGTAAATAGTACAATCGTATTTCAATTAGTTGCAATTAAAATCACATTTGAAAAACAAAGTTAATTGGAAAAGTAAGTAACTACATAAAGAGAAACCATAGTAAGTATTATAACTAAATCTAAAAGACATACTCATAAATAAGAGCATTTTCTACTTAAAATTTGACCATCGACCTTTCTGCTATTCATACTATTTTTTATGGTACGTTCTAGTAAAATTATGCCCATGTGGTAAATTTGATTTTATCAGTCACCATATTATTATTTTTGCGTTTTCTACGAATTTTTATGCGAATGAGTAGCTATTTAAATATTTAGCTGTGTGTGTGTGAGTCTTCCCATGTTAGCGTTCGAGCTGTGCACTCAATAATTGTTCTGTGTGCTCAATATTAACACTGTGTGCTTGGAAGTTGGAAAATGTTTTGTACTTGTTAGCGGTGCTTTACGTTCACCTAGCCGGCTGTGTGATTTGTGGCGCCATCTGAAAATATCGAAGTTTTCATTGTATTTGAATTTTCTAAGGATCGAATTTACTTGCAATTTCATTAAAGGTTCTGTAAATAAACCTCTCTTACAATTTATATCTAGTTTACTTATAACAACATTATTTTACCGTTAATATTTTATTAAAACTGTGCCATAAATCTCTATAGTTCTAACAAGAAGATACAACTTCTGGGGCACAGAAACAATAATAAGTACTACAAAAATTTCAAATGCCATTGAGATAAACGGAAACAAACGTTTCTAAGGTAATTTCGCTATGTTTTCCTCAAAGTACTTTATTTTCGAAACAGAGAGTGTTGAATATTTCCAAAAAATAATTAATAGCTGCTAAATAAATCAAAACTACAATAACTAATAGGTACATTGAGTATTAAAGAAATTGTGAAAGTGTCCTATTTGTGCTAGTATATCTCTTGTCATTATGGTCGCCATTAATTGCTGTACATCAGTGAAAATTCCTGATAGAATTAAAGGAGTCGACAATTCTGCTCCGCAAATCATGTACGTCCACAGTTGGAGTTTTGTACACTAATGATTCGTCATGCCCCAAAAGAAAAAATCTAGAGATTCATATCTGGTGATGGCGGTGCCCACGTTTTCCTCGCTAGGCCCCATCGATGTTTTCCCATGGCTTGTCAAACGATGAAGATAATTTGTATTCAACAATCCCTTGTGGCAATACAGAAATATGCTGGAACACCATTGTGCATAAACCACATGGTTGTGACGCCCAGCTAAAGATCGGCGACACAGTGAAGGAAATAATTTTTCCTACACAAAAAAAATATATAACGACAACACCAGTAAGGTCCAGATATCGAAGGCAAGGGTTCGACTAACTGCAGACGAAGAAGGGTTGGTTCGAAATAAGCCTAGGCGCCACCTGTTTAAAATTTAAACCCTTGTTCTCGAAGATGTCGTAGATAAACAGGAATCTTTCTGGAAGCGAACTTACCTTACTGATAACACCAAAGTCTTTCATATAACTCTAAATCACAATAAAACAACAAAATACTTGACGTAATCTTCGAGTATAATAAATAAATGGTAATTTGAATTACAGGTAAATATAAAAATGTTTGACCACATAAAATCAATATCTCAAAATTATCGACCCCAAATTGGTCACAGTTATAAATATATATTAATATCTTTCTAATAAAGAACAGACCACAAACGTCCCTGTCTGATTTAATAATTTACTTCTAATGATTAACTTAAACCTGGGGAAAACGATAATGCGTCAATAATAAAGTAGAACCATAAGTCTTAACTAGCCTCGCAAAATTAATAATTCAATACGTTACACGCCTAATTCACGATTAACGAGATCTCGATAAGGTAAATTAGAATAAATACCTGTGATTGAGGTACAAGCGCATTAAAAAAAAATTATAGTAGTTCACGCAAAATCCTCCCTCATTGAATTTCTGCGTCAATAACAAAAATTAAATCAGAACCTCGAAATATGCGGACCGTTTACAAAAGTTATAAACTGTAATAAGAATTAAATATATAAAATAATTAGTTGTACAAATTTGTTCGGTATGACTGTATAATCTGAATCGGTACAACGAAAAAAAATTACGCGGTCGTATTATGCTGGATGTCCTTCAAAATCCTTGACGTGCGAAAATAATAAGGAATATTTTAAACAGACCTTTTTGGTGCAGAATTCCACATCTGTATTGGCAGCTGGTCTCACACTTGCATGTTTGAACTTGACCTTGCAATTTTCTGGCCACAAAGCGTCTCGATTTGTTTCCGAATTCTTTGATGTAATTATAAAACTTCCAACCTGATGTAAATGGTTGTCGCTATTCGATTTCTCAGCAGCTCCGAACTGTTTGTAGATGTTCAGATTTCTTCGCAGCTACTAAATTCTTTTTGCCACAGAAGTAAATCGGCACTAGAAGACCTCTTCAAGGGTGTGATAAATTGGTTAAAAACCTAGGGAAGATCTCACTAACACCATACGGTTAAGAATTCCCTCAACTAGACCTTTTCAACAAAATTAGGAATAAATCCTTGGTCGACACGGACCGCGGTGAAAAATCTAGTACACACTTGTCAGGTATCAGACTGCTAATGCTCTCAAATCACAAGAATATTTTTAAGCGGACCATGCGCGAAGCTAGAAGTTTAAATTCAAAATCTCGAGGCGCGCTGACTACACACTTCAACCGAAACAAAATCAGCAACATACACTGTGCGTCGAAATCGCACGTTACAGATTCCCCCCCCCACCAAACTTTTACGACGACCAAAACTTTGGTCCGAGAAAAATGTACGGAAACCCAAGAATATGACGTAGTCATCCCAGAGGAAACCGTAGCAAGAAAAGTATTCGACGAGAAATAGGGTGAAGAACAATAACGTGAGTCTTCCAAACATCCACAGCATACATTCGAGATCCAAACTACTGAAAAACACAATCTGACGGAAAACCAAAATCCAACCCCACACAAAACACACCTATCTGGATGGCAGAGAGGAATTCATTCCAAAACCAGGGGCAAAGTAACACCACCAAAGGGATCGAGACAGTTCCTCGCTGTTGGATGGAAAAGCTGCGCCGCTGAACTGCTCGTCAACCTATCGTAGCGTACTTCCACAACTGGAAATGTTCAGAACCCCCCCCTACAATACCATCCAAATACCCAACCCCTAGACAACATTCATCCTTTCGGTAACAAACCCACGAAAACTAATAAACAAACATTCCTACAGCTAACTAACTGACTGACCTATCAACCAACCAATAAAACAACAATCAACCGGCTAATCCACCAACTACCAACTAACTAACCAACTAATAAACCAACCAATCAACCGGCTAATCCACCAACTACTAACTAACTAACTAATCAATCAATCAGTCAACCGAGAAAATGTTCAAGGACAAGATGGAAATGCCTGCTGATTATAGTGACCTTCCCTACAATGCCCAACCAACCACCCGAGAAATATCTAAGGACCATAAGGAAACCGCTACATCCATGATTGTCTAGAGTCCAAAACCAACCATGAAGTGTTTAAGCGTAGATGGAAATGCTGCTTTAGTGACCATCCCTGCAATGCCCAACCAACCACCCTAAAAGCATCTATTCGTTATCAGAAAATGAAGGTTCGTGGTGTAGCTTAAGATCCTTGGCGTGCCAATTTCCCTTAAACCTTCCATCAGTATCCATTAATTCAAAAGTCCACGGCGAAAGTCTCTTACGTATCTTGAAAGGACCTACATATTTCGGAGCAAGCTTGGCCGAATAATATTTTGAAGCGTCTGATAACATCTTGTTTCTTCGCCAAACTAATTGGCCAGGAAAATAATCAACATGACGTCGACGTAAATTATAAGCGTTTCGACTCTTCTCATAAGCCTTTAGCAACCTAGTATGTATGTCTTCATATAGCTTCTTGAATTCTTGGGAACGAATTTGGATCTTAGCTATGTCACGGATAATTTCAACATCTTCTTCATGATTCTTCTCGATATCATCGGTACGGTACTCATCTCCATCTAATACAATCTCTCTACCAAAATTTATGAAGAACGGAGTCATACCAGTTGATTCATGTTTTGAAGTACGTAACGCACAAGCAACTTTCGCTAAATACATATCCCAGTCTCTCTGATTATCGCTAATGTATGAAGAAATCGCAGTCTTCAAAACTCTATTTACTCGCTCTGTAGGATTTGCTTGAGGATGATACAACGCTGTATACTTAATCTCCACTCCATAACTATCAGTTAGTTTCCTAAATTCTTTACTACGAAATTGAACTCCATTATCTACAACAATATATCTAGGTGCTCCAAACAATAAAAACACATTTTCTTCTAAATTCTTAATGATTGATGGAGTTGTAGCTGAGTGTAATGGAAAAACTAAAGGTAGTTTACTGAAGTAATCGGCAACAACTAAAATGTAAGTATATCCACGTTTCGATCGAGGTAATGGACCTATCAAATCCGCTGAAATTAACTCCCACGGTTTTGTAATCTGAGGTCTTCCAACCATCAATCCTACAGGTTTTTGTTGTTCGACTTTATGACTTAAACATATTTTACAGGATCTAATGTAACGAGCGACACTACAACGTAACTTAGGCCAATAATACTTTTCTGCAATCCTCGCGACAGTTTTGGTAACACCTAAATGAGCAGCAGTAGGAACATCATGATTTAATCGAATAATCTCATTCCGTTCACTCGAAGGCACAACAAGTTTCCAACTTCTACTATCATCACACAACCCAGGGTAACGATTCTTCACATATTTGTACAACTTATTTCCATCTACTCTCCATTCAATATACCTATCAGGATTCTCACAAACTAATTTACACATTTTCAAATGCCATCTATCTTGGCTAAAACTATCCACACCAACCACATCCAAAACAGGTACTGATCTAGAAAGAGCGTCCGGAACAATATTATCTTTCCCTTTTCGGTGAATAACATCAAAACTATATTGTTGTAACCTCACAGCCCAACGAGTTAATCTGCCACTAGGATTTTTCAAATTATTTAGCCACACTAGAGAGTAGTGATCTGTTATCACTTTAAAATGGGAACCTTCAATGTAGGGTCTAAACTTTTCTACGGCCCACAAAACCGCTAAACATTCTAACTCGGTTGTCGTGTAATGTCGTTCTGCTTTCAGAAGAGATTTACTAATATAGCTGATAACACGATCTCCCTCAGGATATTCTTGACTGAGTACGGCACCTAATCCAAAATTTGAAGCATCAGTCTGAATCACAAAAGGTTTCGAAAAGTCTGGACAAGTCAACACTGGAGCAGAAACTAAGAATTCTTTGATGGTATTCACGGCAATCTCGCATTCTTCTGACCATACGAACTTGACTTTCTTCCGGAGAAGATTAGTTAACGGAGACGTAACTGTTGAAAAATTTGGTACAAATCGACGATACCATGATGCCATTCCTACAATTCTACGAACTTCCGATACATTACGTGGCGTAGGTATGTTCAAAATTGCTGCGACTTTGTCTGGATCGACGTGTAATCCATCTTTACCAACAATGTATCCAAGGTATTTCAACTCAGGTTGAACAAACTTACATTTCTCTCTACTGAGAGAAAGACCAGCAGCCTTAATTCTCTCAAAGACTGTTTTCAAAACTTCTAAATGTTTTTCGAAGGTGTCCGTTACTATTATTACGTCATCTAAATAGGCGAAAACACACTGATGTAACTCAGGACCTAAAATCTGATCAATAAATCTCTGCCATGTTGAAGGAGCATTGTGAAGGCCAAATGGTAGACGATTAAAGTGATAAAGGCCACGGTTCGGTACTATAAAAGCCGTAAACTTCTTCGAATCTTCTGCCATAGGAATCTGCCAATACGCGGACTTAATATCAAGTGATGACATAAAACGGGCGTCTCGAAGTTTATCTAGTATATCTGATACATAAGGTAACGGATAAGCATCTCTCTCAGTCACGCTATTCAATTTCCGATAATCCACACAAAAACGATAAGTTCCATCTGGTTTATTTACTAACACAATTGGCGAAGCCCAAGGAGAATTCGAAGGTTCAACAATTCCATCTCTTAACATGCTGTCTAATTCTGTATCAATATGTTTTTGGAGAACTGGAGAAACAGGATAGTATCTTTGTCGAATAGGTTCAGCTGACGTTTTAATCTTATGTTCTACTACCGTAGTACAACCAATCCCTTCCCTCATTGACATGAAAGTAGAATCCAACAATTGGGTAAGAGCTAACGATTGTTCTGCGTCTAAGTCATCATGTGAAACTATTGCGTCGATAAAAACTTCGGATGAGTCACTGAAATGCCATTCACGATGTCTGAAATTTGGAACAATCTCCATCCTTTTCCAAAAGTCTATTCCTAATATTAGGGTATGTGGAAGGGAAGGCAAAACTAACAATTCAAAAATCTTAACTTTTCCACGTAAACTAATTGGAACCAACAACATGCCTTTCACTTCACATTTCCCCCCATTCGCAACAGTACACACGTCCACAGGTGATTTGGCTAAAGGTAGGCCTAATCCTTTCAGCATCTCCCATCCTTTTCTTCCTAAAATTGACTGACTGGCACCAGAATCCAACAAACCTAACATTACTTTACCAAAGATCTTGATTTCTAGATAAGGTCGTTCATCTTCCTGCAATTGAGCAAATAAGAAATCGAGCATAACTTTAGACTGGTCGATCAAGATTTTCTTATTCGTGGAGAGGTCGGATACTTGATCATTTATCGGCCTTCTTCTGGCGTTTCCCGACGGATTACAATTCTGACAAGTCCTCATTGTCACTCCCATCTTCCCACATCTAAAACATTTCTTGGAAACCGGTCGTGGACATTTAGCTGCTACATGACCTTCTTGTTCACAGTTCCAGCACTTAATATGATTAATCGTAGCGACTTCTCTACGATTCGACGTTGACGGTATAGGATCTGAGTAAACGTAGGCTAAGTCTGGTTCTAAAGTTTTCCCTACTACTCTTCTTGGCGGTGGTACAAATTCTTCTAATGCAGTTCTACGGGCTTCAATCTGGCGACCTAAACGGAGTAAATCTGCAATCGAGTCTACGGTAACCAAGCTGAGTTTATCTTGATAAAAAGGAGCTATGTTCTTCATTAAAATCTTCAATTTAAAACCCTCTGGTATAGAAAAATTTAATCTATGGAACAAACTCTGAATAATGGCAACATACACCCCTATCGATTCACCAGGTCCCTGCGTACGACGCTTAATCTCGTCCAATAACTTCTCATCATAGTCATACGGTTGAAACTCCTCCCTTAAGAATTTCACTAGGTCATCCCAATTATTCATCAAGTCCCTGTAGGCTCGGTACCAAATTAACGCTTTGCCTGAAAATAAATCTAAGGCGGAATCAAATAATATCTCGAGAGAGATGTTTCGAGCAATCCTAAGTTCTTCTACTCGTTCTATAAATGAGTTGACGGACATCTCACCTTTCTCCCCAGAAAATTTCAAACCCCAAGTCCGTACAGGAACAGGTTTAATCTCCCCAACCGAATAACTAACGGAACTAGCTGAAGGTTCAGGACGAAGTGTTCTAACAGGAGTCGACGTTTGTTGTCGTGGAGGATCTTCAGAACTTCCCGCATTGGTTGACAAGGCCATTAAACTCGTTTCAAAGTTTTGAAGTTTTTGGTCTAACTTCGCTCGTAATTTTTCTAACATTTCAAGCATCTCTCGCTTGCTTCTCTCTTCTTCCACCCCATTGGTTAACAATCTCGTCACTCGCCCTTCATAATGTGTCAGTTTGCTAATAATTTTTTTGTAGCCCCCACCATGGATTGAATCTTCAAACTCGTCCACCAATTCTTCTAAGTTTTTCAGACCCGAACTAACGACGTTGCTATCCTCTTCAAACG
>JABXWE010102198.1:0-18766 GCA_014611495.1 Limonius californicus
TATATATAGGGTGTTTCCTAATTAATCTAAAATAATTAAATAGGTGATTCCTCAATCAATTTTATGAAGAAAAGTTCATATGAACATATGTGCTCAGGGCTTTAGTTTTCAAGATACAAGGTTGAAAGTTTCATTTTATTTGATATTATATTTAATACACTAGACAACATGTGAGATATTAATTAGAAATTTGGTACACATAAATCTTTTAGCAACAGCAACTGTTAGAATACCGTGACGGAAAATGATGTACATGGTGGTTTGTTCTTAAGGTTCATGAACATGTCTTGCCTTTATTCTCTCCCTCTTTAACTATTTTATGATACGCCACTGACCACTATAATCAATTTCTTCAAATTGCTTGATATTATCGAGAACTTTTTTACCTCCATTAGTTTATGAGTAATTCGAATGGAAGTAAATGCATGTAAATAGTCGTGTTATTGAATACAGCAGTTTTGTAACTTGTAATCAACTTCAACGCCATTTACACTTTTGAGTTGAGCAACCTAAACAATAATACCAGTAATTACGTCAGATCAATCATTCAAATAAACAGCAGACCAATTGATTGTTATTGCCGGAATCGTTAAGTCTTAAAAATAAGCTTCTTACGCTGTATCTGTATCTGTATCTGGGAATTTTTGTTTAACCAATGCTGTTTTATCTATTTTAAGCAGTATTTGTGAGTTTCCCGTAAAACAAATGACGTTAACATAACTGCCCAAAAATGACTTAAAAGTTTAAGTCACATAAAAATATAAAAAAACTCAAAAAATATCTACAAGAAATTAAAATTATAAATCTCGAATATATCTTTGGATCTTTTATTGTTTAATAAAAAAAGATACCGTTTAAGAGGATCTAGATGCAGCTACAAGATCCGCTCTCATAACGGTATCTAGATACAGATACTAGATCCTAAAGTAGTATCTTGATCCAGTATCTAGGTACATCTCTCTATATACTACCCAACACTGGCTACAAGAGTAAAAACACCCTTTCGGTTCTTTCGACCACGATATTGTACATGTTTCGTAAATAAATATTAGGTAGGTACTAAGGTAGGCTCTCTTAATTTTTGTCGAAATTTTATAAATCAGGAGGTTCTGGACATACCAGATGTTACTTTTGTTTGGTGTTTTTTGCTTAAGATGAGCGTCCAAAATGTTGAAAAATTTATGAACCAAAAGTCGGCTTTAACGATTTTGTTTAAATTGTTCTCATTGATAGTGGTCCAGTGACCAAAATTCCGACAGGTTGTGGTCGGCGTTTTGACAAGGCTCATAGGTGCGTTCGTGGGCATTTTGCCGAACGGCCAAAACGTCGAATCGATGTGCAGTCGGCGTTTTGAGTGAAATACAAATTTATATTTATATTCGGCTCCGACGCCACATTCACGAACGATGTGACGTCGTTGAGCGCCGTTTGGGCGTTTTGGTCATGGTCGGCGGAATGGGAGTGGGCAAAATATCGAGATTCGGCGTTCTGGGCATTCGACGTTTTGTCTTGGACCCGTTCAATTCTTTAGACTTCACACAGGTATTCACTTCTTTCCGACAAGGTATTTGTTATCATTATCATGTAATGCCACGTTTAAGCTATATCTATCTTGATGTTTAAAACTAAATACCATTACAAAACAAATCTGCGGCAGTTATAAAAATTGACGCCTATGTAATCTTGAGCAGTGTAGAATAAAATCGCTTATATAATACTGGCTTATTATTTTGCAATAAGAAGATCGCTTCGTCTCGTAAGAGATAAAGCACTCGAAGAAGACGATCTTGCAATTAATACACTCATTCATCCATTTTCATTGACAGCCTTTACTTCTCACTGCTGGGCATCGGCCTCTTCTCCTCAGCGCTAAGGTAGAAACACGGGGGACCTACAGTTTAATGTCGAATCTGAACAACAGAAATTCCAGAGAAGGTTTTTAGCATTACGATCCTACGATTGCAAGCCGGATTGGGAAATTGTGTGTGTTGGGTTGCAGACAAGATTTTTATAAATCTGCGTAGTAATGCTTAGGTTTCGAACTCAAGCCAGAATCGACGATTTCCTCAGAAAGCGAGCGCTCTAACAACTGAGCTACCACCACACAATGAATGCCCTATATGAAGCTAAATGACACTGTAAATTACGGACCCAAGTGAAGTTGTGTGTCTCAAAGGAATGTCGAAGCGTACGAAATAAGATAAGAAAATGCGTAGTTATGCAAAAGAAAGAGACTCGCTTCTTCACAATTTTTTGAACACTCGTTATATATACAGGGTGTCCCTAAATTGCCATAAAAGCTTCAGGTAAACTTTTTCCTTTAAGAATTCTTAAGACAAAACTACAAGAACAAATTTGTTCCGCAGCTTAATTTTCCTGAACGATGGTGTTAAAGTTCATACCTTTAGTGCAGAATTTTAGCTAAATGGTTATAAGAAGTTAAGTAAAACATGTATTTACTTAATGAGGAAACTTAAATTAATTAAAAACCGCTAATCAACATTGAATTAGCAATTTAGTTCTTTCTTTGGAAGTACTGTTAAAAATCATACTTTTGATAAAAGTACAATTTGACAATAATGCAGGTACATGGGTATCAATTTTGATTAATTTGTGTTAATGAGTTCACTTGTGTCTTGACCATCATTATGGCGTATGCTATAAACGAGTACGTGGATATGATTTGGATTCTTGCTGAATGTGACGGAAACTGCAATGAGGCTGCTAGGGTTTACGCTCAGCGTTTTCCTAACAGAAGACATACAAACCACGTAGTAATTCGAGCTGCAAATCATGCTGTTGCCAAGTTTCCGATTCTTTAACTGGCTCGTATGAGGATACTAAGCGCGATAGGAAGTTTCTGTTTGTAATTTTGAGGTCTATATTGGTTGTAGAAAAAGTTTACCTGAAGCTTTTAAGGCAATTTAGGGACACCCTATATAATATTCCTGCAAGTTGTTTAAAATTGTGAATCTTAAAACGCATCGAGAAACATAGTATTTATACTTTCTCGTGTAGTGATAGTTTTCTCATAAATTAACGACAAATAATTCATATAAATGATTCATAAAATAATCATGTCGGGATCGCTCATTCTGTGAATTTTCATAAATTTAATTAACTGGAATTACTTAAAATCGTGCAAATTTTACATGCTTGTCGATGCCATGCAACACATTTTTGGAAATTAGATGATAAATTGTAGTATTACTACAGATTATTTCTCATATATTCCTAAAAAGCGAATTTCTGCGTGAATAAATAACGTAATATTTTACTATAAAAGCTTTTATTTCAAATGTAGGTGGAGGTAGTAGCTACGTTATACTTTATCCTGATATATGTAATACAAGCTTTAGTAAACTTTTTGGTTTTCTCAAGTGATGTTTTTTTATTCATGCAGGTGTTGCAAACTGTAAAGAGGCAATTTGTAGTATAATTTTCGTAACGCCGAGGAGGTCTTTTACATTTCTTTTCAACTTCCGAATAATCTTTGCAGTTATCAGACTATATATGGAATCCTGGGGACTCCGAGGGGGTTAGCGGAGTCTCGGAGGCCGCGAAAGGGCGGAACCGACGCGATATGTTGTGAATTGTGATCTGTGATTCTAGTGCCCAGGGGTCCGTAAATCAAACGTTATTAGGTGTTCCGTCTCTCTGCACTCTGATTTTGATGCAGTTAATCAACGGTTTCCAGATCTAATTCTAGCCTTGCCGCGCTATCATTGAGCCGCAGCAAAGTTTGTTAATTTCATAACTGGATATCTCGAATTTGGTGAGCGGAAACTGATTGTTTTTTTCTTTGGGTATTCTACGTGCTGTGAATGGCAATGTCTATACAATTTTCGTCGAATCAACATTTATCTTACCAACTAATAAAGGTTGAAAATCCCCATTAAGAAATACAGATGTTTGATTTAACAGGGTCGGAAATACATACCTATTACCTCTAATATTATGTTGGAATTTAGAAACATTGATAGTACAGAACTACATTAACATGACTTATTACTGGCTTTGCACGAAAGTTTGCTCATTTAAATTAATTACAAGATGTTATTGTTGGTATGAAGTACTTTTACTCGCTTGCTCATACATTTAAACTACGTGCTATTTTAGCTGGAGCAAAAATATAAAAACTGACTAATATTGTTCGTAATAATAATTTTTTTCGCCATCTAATTTACCAACCACTTAAACGCGCATTATTAACCCACAGAATAGAATTTAGAAAATATACTATATTGGCTACTTTTTAACTTAATGTGTGTTTAAATTTAAACGGGAATGCTTAAATTACAACGCCACCTGGCCATTTCAAAATTAAATTAATTAAGGTTGACTGTGACTCATGTTAACATATCTATGGCAATTGTTTCGGTATAATATTATCCAAGAGCGTATCCAGCTCAAAACGTAAGGGGGGGGGGGGCAGCTTTCTGAATCCAATTTCTATCATGGTCGAAGGGGGTCCACGTGGGGGCATGCAATAATACACAATTACAAAAAAAATACTATTTATTAATAAAATAAATTTTGCAACAGCAGTTTGCGATGATTAGTTGGAAATGTGCTATCTACAGCTTCCACTAAATTGTTCCTTGTTTGCGAAAACCTATTCACGAAGAATGCTTAGCATGGTTAACCCATTTATCCTAGTTTCACCAATAGTGCTTCTAAGCCATGTTTTAATTCGGTGAAAGGAGGTGAATCAACGCTCTATAATAGTGCTTGTTGTGCAAGGCTGTGAAAGCAAATTCCTAATGATTGGAAAAAACAATTCGCTTTTTTTCAAACTTCGATGTTACGTAGTGCTCATTTTACCTCATTCCACATTTTGAACCACAATTCCCTTTCGCCTTCGATGCCTTCCAAATTGTAAAAAGTTGCACAAGATGAAATACTTTTATTCCATTCCTGCAATGAAACATCTCTCATGTTACACGAATGGAAATGTGTCAATGAAAGTGCAGGCGATTTGTCTGCAGAAAATCTGACTTCTAAAGATAATATAATGGAATCTAAGTAAGGAACTATTAGGGACCTTCTCCATAATTCGGATGGATTCCCGGCTGGAGCGTTGCTTCTATGCATTTGTCGGCCAGCAACGCGAATGGCGGCTATATCAACATTCAAATGCTTTGCAATGCTTCTTTCAAAACGTCAGCTGTGACGTTCTCCGCATCTTCCCGATGCTCTATTAGCACGACGAGAATAGTTTGATTGTGCTTGTTAGCTGTAACTATGTCAAGTTGTAATGGTACTCCCGTTTTTAACTCTTGTGGATGCCCTCCAACTAGCTCAGTGTTGTCTGCAGGGCGGTCCAGGTAACGGGTCGCTTTCCTAACACGTAAACTCCCTTCTCTTTTGCTCAATTCGTCAAATTAAACACCTAAATGCACTTATAGTACGGTTTTTTATTATAAGAAATTAACTTATCGACCCTACCTAGCTAATTATACTAAATACAAAAAGATCAAAACACGAGAATACAATCTTAAATCTATCTTATCTTCTGGCCGGCAAATGACAGTCCGATCGAGTTCTGGTGGAGTTGGGTTCACACACACGTTTGATCTCGCACTTGCCGCACTAACGCACGCGAAAAACACTTATTGCGCGTCGCCTTCTTTTCGCTAACCCAATGCTATTTATTCGCTTTTCTCACAACCTGCGACGAGGGGTGGTTTTTCTACGTTCGTTCTCTTCGCCCACTCGGGGCCGTCTGCCTCCACTTTGCATGTACCCCCTCGTTCCTTCGGCTACTTTCTCACGCCTCCCTGTGATCCTGCCGATGCCCTCAGGCTACTTGGATGGTCCGGCGTCTCCTACGTGACCGGAACAAAAGGTCGATCCCGCCGCCCTGACGCCTACCACTGGCCGTTTAACTAAAACTGTTGTCCAATACAGATGTACAAGCCGCTAAGTACCTTGAGGTTTACCATGATGTGATATTCCAAGAACCCCAGCAGCTAGAAAAGCTGACCCATTACAAAGTACCTTTAATTGAAGTGTATTTGCTACGGATTCCAGTATGGATGAATGTTTCGCAATCAATATACTGACACAATAAATGAAGATCTGTACGCCGCTGTATGCATTTGATATACATTGTTATTTGTTGTTGATTACTCTCTTCAGCTAATGTCTCTAATGCTTCAACTATATAGACGAGGTGATCCTTAAAAATACGGATGCTCCTGTAGTTCTCTGATCATCTAGTCTCACACAATTTAGGAATGTTTTCTCAATAAGCTGCGTCGTAAAACGGACTCGCGAAAAAGTATGATTATCTCCTTGATAGTTCCAACGCAGTTTCGAATTTCTGGGATAACGTTTAAGTCGTTCACGATAAGGTTTAGCTTGCGCGAGGAGCAATGGAAATACAAGCCTTTATTGTAATTCTGCTTCAAGATTGCCTGCACATCCCCTTCTTTCCCAGACATGGTGGAACATTCGTCAAAGCCTAACCCTACACACTTCTACGGGTCTAGGTTGCAATTTGTCACCAAATCCTCAATGGCTTTGGCTATGCTTTTGGCATCAAGCCTTTCAAACTCCACGAACCCGGCAAACGGCATAAGTCTATAAGTATGCCATCATCCAGATTTTTGCCTGTGAGAGGTAAATCATGTGCGCCGGAAAAAATGACGCTAGAAGCAACTGAAGACAGTACTTTTTTTTTATTAATTTTTATTTTAAATGTTTTCCACCTTGGAATGGGGTAGCTGCTCCCCCCTTGCCCTCCTCTTGGATACGCTCTTGATATTATCTCTACTGTTACGGCTACGAAGTTGGAAAGTTCTGTTCATTGTAGCATGGAACAGAGTAAATTAATCAGATGTCTGACGAATTAAGACGTAACGTCCACTGAAATTCTTACAAGCTACACATTACGACCATCAATGTTTTAAAAGTCAGTGTTTGAGAGGTCGAAATCTTATAGATGTGAGAAAAGTCGTGTGGATACGCATGCAACCCAAAGGAAGGTACTATAAAGCTTCCACATCGGTGGCGCACGTGCTTTGTTAGGTAGGAGGACTACATCGAAAAGTAATATAGTTTTAATCGTTGTAATATTGTATTTTATAAATAAACTCCTATTCAAATTTAAAAATCCTCATAAATTAATGTTACTGGGTCTAATCGCATATAAAGGACAGCGCTTGAACTGCCCATTTTGAAACATACTGAATGTTAATTCGGTTTGAACATTGGGTAATTATATCCTTAAGAAAAAGTGAAAAATTAGAAGAATTAGAGAATTACATGGTTGAACTTTTTTTTACACTTTTAAAATGTTAAATAGTATGCTTCTGCCAACATAGCATTTTAGTTTCTCCTTTGGAAAAGAGCGAAACCCGACATGAATTGGAGATTCTGTTACTTTCGATTTTTTTTATTGCTTTATATGATGTTTGATGTTCATTTCTACGAGTTTCCTACTGAATCTGGTGATTGCGCTGAATAGGTCTATTCCTCAATTTTATTAGATGTCGTCCACGATTTGCACCATCACAAGCAGTATACGGTTTGGTGATAATTCTTCCTCAGGAAATTTTTAGATAAATGTGTATATTACACTGCATTTCAGAAGCTTTTTGTAAGATTGTTAGAGAATTCATTTAATTTATGGGCTTCAAATTAGCGTCCGTAAGAAGCAATTTTGTACTTATATCTTATACCGTCTTTATAAAACGTTTGTTGCAAATTTTGAAGGCTGTATCTATGTTTATAATATTTCTAGTCAATTGGTACGCAACATGCATTATAACGTCTAAGGGCTATCACATAATTCAATAGTTAACGGTTATTATTTCATTATTGAATTTGCAGTAAGTAAGCTTCAAATTCCATATTTTCAAACAAATTCGCTAAAAATAAGTAGTATTTGATTTATGGCAATATGCAGTGTTATAGTTTCTAGCTATGTTACAAACTGGTTGTAAGAAGAAAATCTTACTAAAGTTCTAATAATTCACAGTTTTATCAATAGAGGGTTGTAAAGTGAAGATCGAACAGCTGTTAGCTTCTGCGCAAGATGCTAGCGTGTACGTCATGTTTTCGTCAGTCATTATGGAGCAACGAGTGAATATTCAATTTTGTTGTAAAGTAAGGACAGCTTTAACAAGAACAGCTAACAGTTTAAGTTGTATGTACTAGTAACTAATGTATTAAGCGTATCAAAGTTAGGTGCGAGGATGTTCAAGATGACGCGTCCATCGATCTTGGGAAAATAAGATGTGGTCGTGTTATGGTAAAAGACCTCCAAATAACGCTTGGAATGATGGCAGATGGGTTGAATTTAGGAGAATAAGGAGAACCAAACTACGCTGATTGCCTATGCCTATTTCAGATTATGGTGCTTAAAGAACTTGTATCTGAAGAGCAAACGGTAAACAATGCATTCTACGTTAAAGTGATGAATGACAATGCTCCTGGCCTTTCTACTGTGTGATTGTGACGTCATTTTTAATAAAACACGGCATTGCTAAGATCAGTTACTCACCCTATGCACCTGACTTGGCAAGAACGACTTTTGTCTTTCTTAAAGTGAAAATTCAAATGAAAATAATTTCAGGGCGTAAAAGATATGAAAAAATGTAACTGTCCAAAGGAAAGCTATTTTTACGGACATTTTTACCGAATGCTGTTAGAAACCTTTAAAACATTGCAGTAAGTGTATTAAATTAATGGAGATTACTTTGAATAAATATGAAATATTTTTCCTGTTGTGTTTCTTTTTAGTACGCCAGTCCGGGAATTAAATTGCCTAACCCGGTATTTTGCTGCAGTTCCGAATTGGGTTGTTTTCTTATTATACTATAACTAGTAGTTACTCCTAAAATATTATTTCACCGTAATTGCCGTGCAATTGGTAATTTTATATGTGTTATTGATTTTTGGAAAATCAAACTTGTTTGAATGAAGTAACACATTCCCTACTTAGAGAGTGGCTACTAACAGATTCGGTTTTGGTAAATTATTATACACTATTTTTGGCATTCATACATACTACAGCTCCCCCCCCCCCCAGGAACTGCTTTCGCATTATTTCAGGGAGGTGCGGGCGTCCCTTACATACTATCCATTCATGCAACATGCACCCTAAACTTAACGAAGTGAAAATGCGGTCGGCTCAGCCGGGATTCAAACACCCCAGCCGATCGGCTGCATTTCACTGTGACCGGGAGTGGTAGCACGTATTCGCACTGCTTCACAGGGGTCCCGCACGCATAAGCTAGAAACACTATCATGTATATAAAAAAAAAGTTTTTTTATTTATTTCAATGTAGATTTACCAACTGTAGGAAATTGGAATTTTATCTAGCAGCATCTATTCTACGTAATCATAAAAATTACTACGGTAGAGTTTCAAAAAGTGAGGACTTGCTCAACCGTGCTCCGATAAAGTGTAACAGTGCTAGCGAAAAGTGTGAGTGTTAGCCGGTCATCGCCTGACCTACTACGAGGATAGAAACGCGACGAAAATCTACATATCGGTGTCAGGTGTTGATGATTATGATATCAACGACCTCGACGCAACCTGGTGCAATTGCAGGTAAGCTTGGAGAAATTCAAACACAAATTAAAACTCCAAATGGAATTAATTTCTATAACGCACGTCAACAAGGCAAAAATGCAAGAATTAACTGCTGTAAAACGTTTCCCTACTACAGCAGCAACTAGCAAGCAGCAATAAACAAAGGAAATAAACGGAAATTAGACAAAAATGTACAGTTGGAGCAAAAACCCCACCAACAAGAATATTATACTGATGAAGAAGAACTTGTCAGGGGAATGGAATGGGCTAGAAAGGAAAAGAAAAATAACATAAAATAAAAATATCTGCATCGCCGGAAACTTCACTACAACAACAGCAAGATGCCAAACAGCCATAAAAAGGAAAGGCAGTAACTATATTGAAACCGCCGCCAATTGTTTTGAGCCAAATTAAATACTATGATGCATTACAACGCGAACTAAAGTTAGAAAACTTTACATTTCAAGCAAATAAACGTAGACTGTGCAGAAGAATGTAGACAACTAACTTACTAAATGGAGTAAAGCACTTTTGGCACTCATAAGAAAATAAACAAACAAGAAATATAAACTCTCCAGAAAACATGGTAGAAGATCTATATCAAGAATACCAAATAATAGATGCCGTTAATATTCTGCAGAGAAAAGAAAAGAAACCTATTCGACTATTTATGTTAAGCTTCAGAAAAGAAGATATTAAATAAATATATGAGACAGGGATGCTAGGTATGAAGGTTGATATACAACTTCTAAGAAAATGAAAACTAGTCTCTCAGTGTAAGAAATGCCAAACTTATGGACACACCCAGAGATTATGCAACATGAAATCAAGATGCGTGACATGTGCTGGAAAACACCACATAAGAGATTGCAAAATGAACGAAAACAGCAAACTAAAATGTGCCAATTGTGGCGAAGCACACTGAGCCATCTACAGAGAATGAAAAGTAGCCGAAAGGATGCAGAAGATAAGATGCGAAGCAACTGAAACTACAACAAAACAACACAGAAGAAAGGAAGATAGAAAATAAAACACTGTGTAGATGGGACCCAGAAGCCTTCTCAGCACTAGAAAATGAGGAAATTTCACAGAAAACAAAAGTTTCGGCAAACCGGCCACTGCAAAGCCTAATGTCAGAACTTGAGTAACAGGAAAAATAGTTCGAACAGCAAGAGAAAATGCTAAAATCAATCTATAAGAAATGAAAAAAAATTATAGGAAATAGTAATAAAGCTACTGCTTCAAAGATATAACAATGGGCACAGAAGACATTAGAGTAGCTGCTCGGAATGTCAACGGTATAAGCTTGTTAATCTTGGGCTTGCGCAAAACATCAACCAAATTCAAAATTTCTAGAATAAAGTGCTGAGGGAGAAGTATCGTAGATGCGTCCTAGTATGCTAGAAACAGTGATATCCACAGGGATCTGGGGATAAAAACCGCGACAGAAGAAATAAAAACCTTGCTCAGAAGCACGAGACCACGTACAGATCTAACGAGAAAGCTCAAAAAGACAAAACTATTTGAGCTAGTGTAAAGAGACGTGCAAGTGTCAGTGAAATCAGCAGAGCAAAAGTGACACACGAAAAAAGTGTTTAAAAATAGAACTAAAAGGACACCGGTGGGTGAATTTTTTACATCAATTACAACCATTTAGTTAATTTAAGTTTAAGTTTAATTTTTATCAGTTTCCGCTATGCAACAATCTTAACAGTGTTGGTACTTGTCAAGTGTATTGTTGGTTGCCGTTCGATTTTTGTGCCGTATCATAATACTAATTTAATAGCCCTTACCCCAGAAACGAAATTCTTTGGCATAGCTTCTTTATTTTAATTTACATAGGTAGGCTTAATTCGCCTTACGTAACAACTGTAACGTGAATTTTAATAGTGAAAGTATTTTAAACACTAGAAGTAGATAGATTAGACACCCCACGTTTTACAATTTCCCAACTGATCATCTTTACTAAGTAATGAATCAAATATGAAGGGAAAGTATTGCACATAGATAGCTTTGTTTTCTAGACTAGTTGTAATGAAACTTAATAACAAAGAAATTAAAAAATTACTACGGTAACGCATATTTTTATGCGGTCAAAAGATTTAAAGCTGAATTTAGTACCTTGCCAGAAATTGCCATGTAAAGTAATAATTACAATAATTAAATATTTAAATATTACTATAATTACCATTGCAAATTTTTGATTAACTGTTATATACATAAAACTCTCACACTTATCTGCTACTTAATTAGATAATTGACAGATCAAGATTACTTAACGTATTTTATAAGAATTTTATAATTTACAACTGCAAATTGTACGCATATTAAGTTACTTTGAATTTAGAATATGATTTATGTTGGCAGTTTCCTGATTTGCTGACTTTTCAAAGCTTGTGACAGATATTATTTCGAAACTTTCCAGAGATTGTATCTGTACAAAACAAACCACTCAAAACTTTTTTGATTCATTCGGAGTTTGCATCGTCCTTGGTATCACGTTGCTCGACACTTATAAATTACACTTAATTGTGTTGCCATACTGCACGTCTGTTTTGTTTTATTTTAGAATATCACTTATACATTTTATTCATAAAACTAGTCACTGAAGTTTTCCGGCGAATAAAAGAAAAGCGTGCTTCTGAAATGTATTAACTGCTAATTGCTTCTCGTTGAAAATATTGCAAAAGTTTGGAAGAAATATGAGCATGTTTATGACAACGGCTTTCTTAAAATTTCAATTTTAAGGGAGCGAAAGACAAGAAGACAATTCTAAAGAGAAGTTCAATGCCGTAAAACGAGTTGTATAATTTTCTAATAAAACGAGCGTGAACTTGATAACGTCCTTTCGATACGCCCCGAATATCCCAGACGAAATAATAATACGAAACTGAAAATCAGAGAAATATTGGAAATGACTAAGAAAGAGTTTTTTTATTCCCCAGAGTTGCTTGAAAAGCAACGTGATTGCTTTTACGAGGTTGAATCTTGAAGCATTGCGGCAAATTTTACGAATTGTGAACTATGGAATTTAATTTTAATCGTTTATTTTATTCTCTGTTCGGGTTTTATTTTTGGACATATTATTGATACAGTTTATGGAATGCATAAAAAATATTTAGCGATTATATAACTGTTTTTATTATTTTGTGCGAGGAACGAAAGTATAAAATGAATGTCAATGTTAGAGGTATGACGCGGATAAATTATATCTCATTTGTAATTACAGGTAGTTATTAACTAACTAACAATTCATGGCGTATTTTCAGGTTTATTGGAGCTCCCTGGATGAATCAGCCTCGGTCGGCTTCCCAAGAATAAAGCAGCCAGGGATGTTCAGTGATTCGGAAATATGTGGATAATTAACACCAATAAAATCGTATTCAAATTTAGCGTTGTGCGATGTCGTTTACACACACGCAGGTAGCACGGAGGCTTACAGTCTATAAACAGAGACATTGCAGAAAATTCTGACAGTTTTTCTTCCAAATTCGGCTGTAATCGTGATTGACGATGAACTTGCAAAATTTCGCGCAAAGTAGCAAAAAGTGACAGAGTTGAACGATGAATCACAAGACTACGATTCTGGTAGCTCCATCCTTACACAACAGTAGCTGCTCGCATCATCGATATGTTAACGTTAGCTTTCTGACGGGACTTGGGCCGGGAGATGTTCTACAAGCTACTATTGTTTTTCTATTAACCTCCGGAGTTCTTATCGCAAATTCGGTTTTAATCCTGGTAATTAACAGCCGGAGATATTCGAAGTATATTCATTCACAGGTTAGTACTGCTTTTAATTATATATTGTAGATAGTGAGTATTTTAAGTATACATTGTACATGTACAGTATGATCAACAAAATGTTAAATAAATTTTGACAATGGAAAACAAACTGGCTGAGATTGTATAACCTTTAATAATAATAATTATTATTAAAATTTCACAGGCCTTAGAGGCCATCGCTTTTTGTGTGATGTGAGACAAGGCTAGGTTAGTTTGTTCAATGCACAACAGGGCGACTCTGCGGCTTACCGTGTTGGTGCGTAACCATGCTTAACCTGCTGGGGTGTGGTGTGTTTTTTTGTGTATATGATCCTGTTACTCCTCTAGTGCGATTGTAACACGAGGAGTGCCATTAATTTGATCCCCAATGACAAATGGAGACCGGGACCCAGTACAGATCACCCAGGGAATTAGAAAATTTGCCGACCCTGGGGAGATTCGAACCGGGAAACGTTTGGACAATTACATCCAAAGCTTGGCTCTTCTACCACTGAGCCATCCCCGCCCTTAACCGTTAATAATACTACTTAATAATTGTCAACGTAATTTTCAGGTATTTTAATGGTTTAGTTTTCAGTTATTTAATTCCATTCAAGATTTCAATCAATATATAATAAAATGGAATGTTTAATTGATATGTTATGTGATGCTGTTTGTTGTCTACAGAAACTGTTATTGAGACTATATTCTAATTCTATTGAAACGAAAACAGTACTTCTATTAAATATCTTGAAGCAATTTGAACGGAATCGTTGTGGTCATCCAACTATACTTAGATAATTGTCAAATAATTGTTCTAAATGGTCATAAATAGACCGAATTAAGTATGGGTACTCGATTTTCAAGTTCAGTGTTTATCTATAATTCTGTTGATCATACTGTATCATGTACGGTACGGATATCTGGGGCTCCGACGCCTAACATTACCATATACTGTTGATTTATTATACTGAATCTGTATTTTGAATGATATCTAAAACGCGTTTTTCCCAGCATCTCTAGGTGCTGCCATTATTGGCTTATTGTACACCCTAATTATTATTAATTTTGCTTACCTCGTGTAATTCAAACTTCAGTAGTGACTTAACGTGTCACACAGCGCAGTGGCAAGGGACCTATAGCTGTATTTGTTATCCGATAGAGGGCCCATTTTCAGATTTCTGTCTGCCAGAAAAATCTCACCGACATCAGCCAGGATTGGATATATAGGCAGGACCGCTAACCACTACACTGGATAATTTTTAATATACATAGGTATCAGAACGAATTTGGTATGTACAGGTAGCAACCTTGTTGTTGTCAAAAATACTAAATCTATAACAGGGTTGTTACCGCGACCTGTAAAACTTGTTTCTCGTATTTACTTTCTGTACGAAACGGCATTAAAATTTTGAAAGAATGCTATGGTATGTATCATAACGAAATTCTATTATGGGTATGTATAACAATCTTTCAATAAATCTTATAGTTAACTATATCAGTAAAAGTTTGAAGTTTCCGCACCTGTAAAAGGAACTGTTTTTAGTGTTAAATTACAGCCGCTACTACCCGCATATCTGTGATTAGATTAATAACTATATCATCATACCTCGTCGACCTGTTAAATGACCACCACGATCTCCTGATCTAACGCCATTAGATTTATTTTGCGTGGGGCTGGATGAAGTCTATGGTTTAACGTACGTCTATTGGCACACCAGAAGAGCTAAGGAATCGCATTGTGGAAGCAGCAGCAACTATCAAGGGTCGTTGACAACACAATATAGGAATGCCGAATATTTTGAAGTATCGAATGAAAGGAGCTATCAAAAGTATCGAGTAAACGAACTTGTCAAACTATCTATAGTAGCAAAGTATTTACTAAAGTATCAAAGGTAGACAATGGTAGAGCATGGGAAGTAATGAGATATCGAAAATATCAAAGTATCGATTACTTCAAATGATCGAAGTAGCAAAGGATAGAAGTACAGCATGTATAAAATATAAAAGACAACAAAGTAACTATGTATGAAACATGTCCGTTGTGTATATATCGGAGTCAGGGTATCATTAATACAGGATTATACAGAATAAATATTTCAACGATGTAGATACCCAACAGCGTAGGGTTCACAGAGGAAAGATACTCGTATATACGAATTTATTTGCGTTTTTTTACAAAATGTATCATACTATTGAAATAAGAATTCTTTTGGAATCACCACGAGCCACTAAAAAATGGTAGACATTTCTATTTTGCAAGCAATGTGGTTGGTACTTGAATATTGATATCAATACACTTTACCAGCCAAAGTAGCGATACTTTAAGTCAGTTACGAAGAAGAAGTTCTAGAAGCTTTTACCTCTTAGGTTTACTGCTTTTTTGTTTACAAAAATCTTTATTTCCCCAGTCTCCTTCTCTTAGCCCTTTTTCGGCCAGTATTAATTTTAGATATCTTTCTCAACGTAAGGCTGGTCTTTCTCTTTTTCTTCTGCCAAACGGAGTCCATTCGGTATTTGGCTGTAAGTTTTTGCCCCCCCCCTCCCCCTCATAATCCGCGGGGCTGCCTACTACTGTTGTCCGAGATTCTGAGTTTTCCGCTCTGCTCGTCTGGGGCAATTAACTTTTATAAGTCACTTTCATTTTGGAAATAATTCAGACAGTTGTAGGTTTTCACGTGTGATAAGCTGCTGCCCTCATCGCCACAACCCTCCTCCTTTATCCGGACTTGGGACCTGCAACGACCCTTGGTCACGGAGGGAGTTCTATATCTCTGTAAGTAAAATATAGATATTGAACTTCTCTAGAAAACGTTTGTAAAACGTTGAGGTGGAATCATAATGCCTCATAAGGCAACCTTCCCCAGTCAACCCCCTTAGGGTCTAGGTACCCCAACAAAACAATTTCAAATTTCAAACCCAGTTTGTAGTACGTCATTGGCAAGTTGTTACAAAATATTATTCAGTAGTAGCCAATATTTTCTAAACCGAATCGTTTCAGAAAAATAGAGCGGCTCCCTAGATCTCCAGATTTTAAACCCATTAGAATTTTTTACCTAAAATCTGTTGCATACAAAACTCAGCTTCAGTCCATTGCACAATTGCAACAAGGAACAGTTCAGGAATTCGAGCTATTTTGCAAGAAACCTTCAAAAATGTTCCAAGAGAATTTGAGGGTAGATTTTACTATTACCTGCAGAATAATGGAAATCATTTTAAACATATAAACTAATATTGTGAAATTTGAATTACAATAATTGGTTCAGAACTTGCCTAGCTTTAATTTTTATTTTTTCCGCAATGAATCGGGGAAATAATATTTGCTACTATTGAATAGTATTTTATAAGAGCTTTTCAATGAGATATCACAAAGTTGGTGTCACCATTTTACATTGTTTTGTTGTATCTAGAGCCTAAGGAGGTGAATGGTGAAGTTACCTTGTAAATCGTGATGATTCCCACTGCATAATGTAGAAAGCATTCCTAGCACCTACTTTACTTTCAGAGATATAACACACTGTAAAATTTGAAATTATTAAATAAACCTTGAAACTTAAAATGTTAAAATATTAACACATTCCGTGTAATGTAGAGTAAACATACTACTTCTAGGGTAACCACTTTAAATTTCACTGCTAATATCCTCAACATTCTTATAATTGAAATTCTTGCATTTAATCAAAACATTATTTAGCAAATAGATGTTATAACCCAGGGATATAAGAATAGTTTGAAACAGGTAAACCTGAATAATATATTTACCAATTCGTGACATTCAGAGACGGCTTAGCGTTTCATACATCATAAAAATCAGGCTGATTCAATTTGTAGACCTACAATCTGTCAGTTTGTTCAGGTCTTCAACCGTTGTATGCAGACCTTTTAGTGCATATGCATTTTTTATGAATGATACCTGCACTTTGCGCATAGTCGATTAATATGGTGTCGTTTAACTGTGGTTTGATTGATTTACCACGTATTAATTGCCAGGTATATATTGTGGTTTTTCTATAACTCTCAAACTAGACTTATGGCTGATACTAAAAACTTCTTTAATATCATCTTTTTTATATTTACTTGCTCTCTCCTTCCACTTTTATTAAAATACTTAATGTTACTGGATGGGAGGAAGATATAAAAATAAATAGATCAGAAAATTAACTAATTAAATCACCCGAAAAGGTATACAACAATGCAACTCAAAGGAGATACTTGATATAATCAACTATATTGAGTATTTGAGTAATTAAAATTATCTTGGCACACCGTCAATATATCAAATATGAAGCTATCAAATCAAACTGAACATATTTCTATGTGCAACTTTATTCCGTATCCCAGAAATTCAATTACTTTAATGCAAAGCTACGTTAGTTTTGCGTATTTCCTCTATTTTTATGTAAATTTAGAGATTGTGTAAATAACTTTAACAAAACTTAAATATTCGGAAAATACGTGCTTCTACTATTCAAACAGCATTGAAAAAGGATTTGGCTTGATATAGAATAGAACTACATTGACTGATTACTGGCATATGAAGAAACAGAAAGATCGCTTAAAACCTCAGAGGATGAAGGATGAAGAGGATGAAAATAACAAAATACATATATCCAGCAAATGTGGCACCCACATAAAACAGTTTTTGAATTATGTAATATAATATTAAAATTAAACAAATTAAAATCGAGCAAACTGTGAGAAAACTTATTACATTGAAGACAAAAAACCCTTTACTTCTCACAAAAATATTTTGTACTCTAAATGTACATTTCGACTGCTAAGCAGTCATCACCAGTAGATTAAAAGAAAAGGTAATCCTGCGAGGAATGCCTTCCTCGAGCTAGCGGGCAAGAATCACAAACTGCAAACTGGCCGCGAGCGCGTTGGAATTTATAGTCTGGAGTTCCCCCACTTCGCTTGTGTGTTAAATTTAAGCAGTGCGGAGTTGGGAACCATTCCGTTGTCTCGATTTAATATATTATTATTAAATTTGAAAATAAACCTACTTTCCCAAGCATCAAGTTCTCTATTGTTTTTAACGGGTTTTAACAATTTCAAATCAACGGGTAAGACGGGATGTTCAGTATCTAAAATGTGTTCTGCTACTGAAGATTTTTCTGGCCTGTTGAATCGAAAATGGGATATGTGTTCTTTAAAGCGTGTACTTATTTTTCTCTTTGTTTGGCCTATATAATGACTTGGACATTTTGATCATTTTATTTGATAAATTCCAGATTGGTCTTCTGGTGGTACCGGATCTTTAGTATTACCCAAAAGATTTTTTAATGTATTTCTGGTGGAACTTGTGGTTTGAAAACCTGCCTTGCGAAAAATACTTGAAATGTTGTTTGAAAGTGGTGGGAAGTAAGTTAGCGGGATCCAGTTTTTATTCGAAGTTTGACTTACTTTTTTGAGAGTGGTTTTGAGAGAAAATTGTTTTCTGGCTTTTGCTTTATT
>JABXWE010102199.1:0-27053 GCA_014611495.1 Limonius californicus
GTGCGGAGTTGGGAACCATTCCGTTGTCTCGATTTAATATATTATTATTAAATTTGAAAATAAACCTACTTTCCCAAGCATCAAGTTCTCTATTGTTTTTAACGGGTTTTAACAATTTCAA
Source organism: Limonius californicus (assembly GCA_014611495.1). Classification (NCBI taxonomy): domain Eukaryota; kingdom Metazoa; phylum Arthropoda; class Insecta; order Coleoptera; family Elateridae; genus Limonius; species Limonius californicus. The sequence continues at coordinate 122 of JABXWE010102199.1, forward strand.
ATCAACGGGTAAGACGGGATGTTCAGTATCTAAAATGTGTTCTGCTACTGAAGATTTTTCTGGCCTATTGAATCGAAAATGGGATATGTGTTCTTTAAAGCGTGTACTTATTTTTCTCTTTGTTTGGCCTATATAATGACTTGGACATTTTGAACATTTTATTTGATAAATTCCAGATTGGTCTTCTGGTGGTACCGGATCTTTAGTATTACCCAAAAGATGTTTTAATGTATTTCTGGTGGAACTTGTGGTTTGAAAACCTGCCTTGCGAAAAATACTTGAAATGTTGTTTGAAAGTGGTGGGAAGTAAGTTAGCGGGATCCAGTTTTTATTCGAAGTTTGACTTACTTTTTTGAGAGTGGTTTTGAGAGAAAATTGTTTTCTGGCTTTTGCTTTATTTAATATGTGGTTAACTAATGAGGGGGAGTAACCGTTAAATTTAGCTATTTCATGTATGTAAGTTAATTCAATTTTAAAACGTTTTTCAGTGAGGGGAATATTAATTAAGCTGTGAACTAATGAATTAAAGGCTGCGCGTTTATGGGTGGGCGGATGGTGAGAATCGTAAGAAATGTAACGGTCTGTGTGTGTAATTTTTCTGTAAATGTCAAACTTCAAATTTCCGCTACTAGTTCGGATAACTTTTAAATCTAAAAAGGGTAATTCACTCGATTGCTCTCTTTCCACTGTAAAATTGATAGAAGTATGCATGCTGTTCAACTGTGAGAGAAAGTTGTCTAAATTTTTGGATTTGTCGAATATGGCAAAGATGTCGTCGACGTATCTGAACCATACTCGGGGAAAATAAGTGAATTTTTCTTTGGCAGATTTTTCGAAGTGGTCCATGAATATGTTGGCCAAAAATGGGGATAATGGATTACCCATAGCGGTACCGTGAGAAAGATTATAGAATTTTTGTTTGAACATGAAAGCATTTTGTTTCATACACAAATTAGTGAGGTTTATGTATTCGGAGGTTTTCTCTGTTGAGATTTCGAGCGAAGTTAACCAGTCTTTAAGAATATTTAGTGTAATCGTTTTCATTAGTAGTGGTTGTTGATGTACTAGTGAGTTGCTGCTTGGGCAGAGGAGGGAGTTTAGCTTTCTTTCAAAGAATTCCACAGACTTTTCTATTTCGTCTGGATGTTTGGTATTTACATATCGAAACAGCTTTGATGGCTTCCTAATTTGTTTTGACAATACTTCTTGACAAAGTACATACTGGGGTTTCTGGGAAATATGGGTAAACCTATATTTGAGATATTCGTTGCTGTACAATCTACTCATCTTTGTATTATAGTCATTACCATACACAGAAGGTTCTAATGTCCGTTTTAAAATTTATCCATCTTTAACAAAACGATTATAGCTGGTACTCGCTGCACTCAACACACAGTCAGTAGTACAACACACAATTTTGAAATGATGACTAATCGCATCGCGGTCCGCTGCCTATATAAAGCAAAATGGATTTTCCAGATTATTCCAGTGCCATCTAGCAGCCTCACGAATATGGAGCGAATTCCCGGAAACACCAAGAACAAATAAATAAATTACGTTACTTGTTGGTAATAGATGGCGTCAATTGGCCGTTTAGCCGCTGAGATTGGATCAAGTAGAGTAGTACAAGAGGGGGGTCGTGATAAAACCTTTGGTCAAATGGGGGTAGCGTTTTAAAAAACTTTGAGAACCACTGGTTTAAAACAGCGGTGCTAATTTGGTAGAGAAACAGTACGCTTTGGTGACGTAAGCTTACTGTTTAAGTTAGGTGCTTAGTTCACATGCTGAATTGTTGTATATTAGGAAACAAAGCTAATATTTTGCGCCTCACTGTGCAGGTATTGTGTATTCTCCATCCTTTTTCGACGTGCATTTCAAATTTAAACAAACATTAAAGAAGAAATTCTGAAATTGATCATAAAACTAAACTATAAATACTGCTGGGTTTATGAAAAAATAATTATAACAATTACAGACAGTGTAACAAATAAAATATAATGTTTAAAGGTCTGGCCTTGCACTTCTTGTAGCTGCTCATGCTTAAACTTCCTCAGAACCCCACCCGATGCTGTACAATAGCATTTCACAAGCAAATGTCTTTTTGTCGTTCGGTTGGGCCAACAATTTGATGAAATTGGAAAAACTAACCCCACAACGAAAGAATTACTGCTATAGCCCAGCTTCCATCCAGGAGCAATATTTCAACAAGAAATTCACTGGAAGGCAGTTGTGTACACATTTTCATGTCTATTAAATACTTAAGTACTGTTTAATTTTTCATTTGCAATATTATTTTGTTAAAAATAAATCCATCATAAATCACACGTATTTTATTTGGTTTCTATATTCTAAACACTTTTCTGTTCGTGTGTAAAAGCTGTTATCAACGCGTTTAAAGTTGTTTTTAAAACCTTCTGACAAATCTACCCCATGCTAAACTATAACTTTAAACTACACTAGATGATAGGGGAGTTTGGTGGCTAGGAACAAAATAATCCTCTTCTGCATTAAACTAAGAAGGCAACATCACGTAAGCGGAATGCCATCATGTCGAAATACAGGGTTTTTTGAAACATCAAGAGTAAAAGCTTCCTAAATTTAGTTTGTAAAAAATTGATATTTTTTAACGTTTAAGTAATTTTCAAAAAGTATGGGTTTTCACAGTTTTCAATTGTGTCCTCCTTAAATATTCACAGACAAACATCTTTGGTGACTAATCTGATGTACCCAAATTAGATTCTCGATGTTCCAGTAAGGCATGCTATGCCGGTTAATGTTGGATTGATTTCCAGAATAAGTATTATTGTCCTACTTACAAATACAAAAATCGTACTGTAGAATTAGTTGGCATAGCTCATACGTTATAACAATTAAATTCATCAAATTGAAAGTCATTGTTTTGTCTGTAAAAATTCTTTAATTTTTCAAGTAAACATATGAGGGATTTCTGTTACCTGTTGATGTATAATTATTGATTATTGTAGCGTTCCCTGCTAATGTTAAATTGTTCACATTTCCTGTGAGTTCGAAACGTTGTATCACTCTTCCTACAGTTTTTTGTGAAAACCCATTTCTTTTTTCTGGGCTTAACTTGTCAAGTGCTCGCACCGTAGCCCTTAATAATTATTACGCCTACACTTCCCATGTGTGGAAACAATTACAGAGAAATATATGTTAAAAAAATGCTAGCAAAAAAACCACCGACACGAATCTGAAATTACAACAACAATGATTTATTGTTCACTAGCTATCATTAACCATCACCGGACGGCAATGTTTTTGTTAAAAGGATAATTTTTGATGACTCATATAATTAAGTAGCCGTTTTCAAAAACGCAATCAGAATTTGACATGTGGTCTCTACATTATTTGTGGCCGAAATATTTTACTTATTTTGCTCAATACAGCCCGTCGTAGAATTAGTTTTCTCAATTTTTTAGAATGAATTTTGTTGTTTTATGTATTTTAGAATGAGCATGATGAATTAAACATTAACTGAAAAATACTTCCTACAACTTGTAACGCCTATGAATAAAACAAAGGGAAAAAGAAGTACTAACTAAGAGCAATACAGCCAACTAATATCTACGTTGCAAGGTCCAGGCATCAAGGACAAAGTTCTACCAGCTACAGTCGAAGAAGGGAGGGTATATAAGCCTAGGCGTCACCTGTTTTAAAGTATCCTTCGCCCTTGAAGATAACACGATGTAAAACAGGAACCTTCCTGGAGTTCGAACTTACCTTGCTTCGGCAATTCCTCAATTTCATACAAGGAAATAACAACAAATATCTACATACAAACAAATAAAAAAATGTTGATGGGTAACAGTACACAATACGGCAAATAATTTACTCCAACATTAAATTAAGCCAAAGTAGGGAACGCAATAGTGCGAAATTACTATTAAATACCAATAAAACTCGCGACCAAACCCGTTAAGTATTCACAGTTTCTAGAGGCTTCGCGAACCAAATACCCAGATTAAAAATACCTAAATTGTGGTATTAAGTACCGACACACTCTTTAATCAAAATCAAAACCTTTCGCAATATTCCCCTTAATTGTCGAATTCTAAATAAAAAGGTTTGTGTACACTGTCGACCGTTTGACAAACATAAACAAAATTTCGTTATATTACAATATAAAATAAAACAAAATGTATCCTTAATTGGAATTGCAATCACAATAATTATAAAGCTTAATTATCCAATCATCAATTTATAGATAAAAGAATGTTGACGACGACCCCTTTCCGACTGAAATTACAGTTTTCCGAATCCCTCGTACAACCAAAAATGTACAGCTTGTCGGTTTTAACCTTGCTTGTGAGTGAACATTGCCCACTACCACCACTACCACGAAATTGATGAGGTAGGCCTGGAGATGATTTCATCGTGTGTTTGTAGCAGTCAACATCGCTGTACACTCCAGTGAAAAGTGCGTGCAATAGAGTTTCAATCTAAAATTAAAGCAGGGAAGCATACGTGCGTTTCTTTTACTGAGTGTACCGAATGCTAACTGCCCATATTCATTGTATTCGTCTCTGTTCCTCGTAGTGCCTACGGTTTCTCGCGCCGCGCAGCTCCCCCAGCAAGGTTAAATCCGGCAACCTGTATTTAAGAATTAAACGTAATCGGAACGGACACACCTGTAATGTTTAATAACGCCGCTGATACATCTGACTGCTCGGTATCTGCTGTATTCTCTGCAACGGAAGATAATTACAATCGTGTCGAAATATCTCCAGGGTCTCCACTATTTTAATTGCAGATAGATAATTTCGGCGGTATCGTATTCGCCTAAATAAATCCAAATTACTTAGAAATAAAACAATAGCATTTTGAGTTTCCATGCTTCCCAAAAGATGTTAAACTGGCGACAAGAACTTTCTCAAGATTTGCACAAAAATCGGGATAACTCCCTGAAATAAATATCACTACTGTCGATATCTAAAATTCCACAATTGTGCCTTGAAAAGTAAATCGGGAAAACTTCCCAAGCTTTATTACGACGTAAAATAATTCAAGACTCGTGCACTTTCTATGAGAACTCAAAAATAATGAATGCTACACGGAAATACCAAAATCGCCTTTTCCTAAACTGGAAATATACGAATGGATGATACGAATTCAAACAAGGCCAAAATCGAATTAACCAAAAGCATAAAGTATGCAATCCAAAATTCTATATTGAAAATTAAACATAAAACCACTAGGCGTAAGGAATCGCACGTTACAAACTGCAAAGAAATTCACCGATGTACGTAGTTAGGAGAAAACTTTCTTGAATCAGAAATGCAACCTGGAGTACATAGTAACTAGGTAGAATCTAAAATTTAAAGTTTTGGTCACAAGAGCCAAATAAAGCCAATAGAGAAGTTAAACTAAAAATTAAATAGGAAAAAGATATCAGCGGGTTTAAAAGTGTATGGTGATTGAGAGTGTGATGGGAGGAGCAAGATTTACTGTGGTCTGAAGATGTCTGAAGAGCAAATTAGATTAACATTGACGACCAGACGGTACAGTATAAAAATTACTTACTGAAGACAAATTACCCGACAAATGATGGAGATAATCGAAACGAAAAAAAAAACAATTGCAGAATAGTGGAAGACGAATTGCATAGAGTAATTAAATATATGAATAATGGCAGAGCTTCAGGGACCGGCAACATTTACACAGAATTGATAAAGTATAGCGGGCAGACCACCAGGGCAGTGGAATTATCCTACATAATATCCTTATACAATAAAGTAGAGCTAAAAGAAAATAATATCTACAGGGCATTCAGATCAACTGCACTTTCAGTAGACTATTAGTGAACGTTTTAAATAAAAAACTAGAAGTGTGTGCCTAACATAAAATTAGTGAAGAGTAGGGTGGCTTTGTAGCAGGACGATGATGTGCCGATAATCTATTGCTTATAAAGCAATTGATTGGAAAAAGGTGAAAAACCCATGTGGTGTTTATAGACTTACAGACTGTATTCTAAGCAAAAGATTATGGGACGCCTTAGGTAAACTAAATATTGGTGAACACCTAATAAACATTATAAAAGAAATGTACGGAAGATATCGGACCTATGTAAAAGGTTCGGACACCTGATGCGAATGGAAGTAAAAGCAAAAGGAAGACCTAAACCAGTGGTTTTAGCCAATTTCTCCCATACCCTCAGAGACACTTATCTATTCAATTTTGTACCCGTGAAGTTGTTGGTGCAGTTCAAATAGCAATATTGCGAAAATTTCTTTGTTCAGTGGTTGTAAAACAACTGCAAATTAGTAGAGTCTACACCATGGGTAACGATTATTTTACTACTCAGTAAAGAACGCTAGAAATAGGAAAGAAATGGTAGATATTGTTATCAATATGAAGGTGTTGGAAGCATTTGCCAATATTATTTGGGTTTTCTTTATCTGTAAATAGTGTAATATTAGTGCTTCTGTAATCTGTATCGACAAATGTAAACAGATATGTGTTTTTGGGAAAGTTGAAGTTTTCCTGTGGGAAATTGTTAAAACTATTTAGTGTTTGAGTGTGTTAAGGACATTTTTCTATGATTTTAATAATCTTCTAATTTATTTTAGTAAAATTATATTTAAACGTCGTTCATTATTATTATTAAAAAGTTTAACTGAAAGCATCGACTGAGGAAAGAAAAGAAATAAAACTTTTTCAATACGAGTTCAAATCAGTAGGAGGTTATGATTTAATAGTGCTTATCTTGAATAAAACAATTTTTATTTGAAGTTTCACATATATAAACCGAGATAAATAAAATACTTAAGTTGCTAGTTACCTGTGAGGACGGACACATCGACGAGATCACCCATTTTCCAAGGAATTCTACGGTAAAGCTACAAGTGTGTGTTTGATCTTTGTTGAAGAACAAGCAGGCCAGTCTACGGAATTCTAACGGCTGGTTAATATTAAACAAGATATCCAGTGACTAGATTGGTTTATTCAAAACAGTGTTGTGTTAATGAAAATGATATTTTTTTTGTCTTTGTTAATTGATTGTAAAATTATTTAAATTCAAAAAAGAAAACGCAGATATAAATTATCTGTGTGCAAGATTTTATTTAATTTGATATATGCACATTTTATTTCTTACATTGTGGTTAAGGCTTTTAATGTGAAACGGCGCTAAGTTTAAATTACTGCATTTCCCTGAGATTTAAGAGTGAAATAATTGTTTTCTAAATCACCCTATTGTTTGGTTCAACAATTTAGATGAGCAGTTGTAACGGTAATTTTATTCAAGTGAAGCAGATTATCTTTATTAAGGAGAATATTACTTTTGGCGCACCAACGTGGATAATAAATTATAACAGTCACAATAACAAATGTAATTATTTAATAGTATTCATATTTATTACTGGGGTGCACACAGCGTTAAATTTTTGCACTTCTCATGTGGGCCCAAAATGAGACAAGTACCTATCACAGCAATATGACATAATATCTCGTCTGATGAGGTGTATTTCAGATCACTCTTTAGCTTTGTGGTTTTAGATCACCACAAAATTCTTAAACAATGTTTAATTTGCTTATACAGGTAGTATACATGTATAGGTATTAACAAGAATTAATAAACATATTGGTAAGTAACATCAATAAATACAACCACAGTTCAAGAATGCAAGTTAATTATTAAATACAAAATTCGTTGTTTTTAGAACTGCAAACTTTCCAAAATGTCTCTGGGCCATTTTTTCTAAATTAACGATTTTCATTCTAAAAATGCAAAGTTTTCAGCAATTTTTCAAACATGTCTAACATAGCATAGTTCTTGGTTCTTTGGGTGTTCTGATTGATGCATCACACAACATTAAGTGATCTAGATATGCAACATATTTGTCAAGTTCCACAAGCTGTCAGGAGATAATGTTGTAATATATAAATTTCTATGTCTGTTGTAACCAACCCTACATGAAATCGTTTACCATGATGGAATATTCAAGTAAATGAATATCCCCATCTGTCTAAGCTAAATAACTTGCGAAACTTGCGTAATTTTATAAGCACTTTATCTTCTCCTAATACTTAAAAAGAAATATACAGGGTATATCAGAAATAGGTACAAATATTAAATCCTATGGTACATTCGAATATATACAAACTAGAAAAAAATTTCTTTGGCAATGGGACCCTTAAGATATGAGAAAACAATAATTGAAAATTTGCCCCAAAATTGTTCTGAGTACCGCAGGATAATAACAAAAATTTGAGTTCAAAGACATGTTATGCAAAGGAGAGTAAGATAGAAGTGCAAAAAAATTTCTTATCACCTGCCACAAACCAATACTATTAGGTAGGTCAGTAACTTCTATTTAGTCTGTTAAAGCTGGCAAGCAGTGTTTCTACCAAAATGGAACAATGAACTTACTGATGTTCTTATTTACGGGGAAGCTCAAGGAAACGCTCTAAGGGCAAGGCAAATGTACTTAGAGCGATATCCTCAGCGCCGCATTCCAAACAGCCGGACATTTACTAGAACAGTCCAACATTTACGGAATTATGGCACGTATCAACCACAAAACCATCATCGCGGTCGTCCAAGAGCAAAAAGGGTTGTTAAAGTAGAACAGCATGTCTTGGAATTAGCGGAGGAAAGTCCTAGTATTAGCACTAGAAGACTTGCGTTACAAACTGGCGTTTCCCATTCTACTGTTTGGCAGATTTTGCGGGATCAGGGACTACACCCTTACGACGTTCAACGCGTTCAAGGTTTGCAACCAGCGGATTATGTACGTAGTCACGATTTGTGTGAATGGCTTCTTCAAAAGTGCAACAATCAACCAAATTTCCCGTTCAATTTGTTATCTACTGATGAGGCAGGATTTACGCAAGAACGGGTGTTTAATGTCCATAATACCCACATTTGTTCAGATGAGAATCCACACGAAATAGTGGAACACTGCAGTTACCAACAACGGTTTTCCCTAAATGTATTGTAGGTGATCACCTTATTGCGCCATACATTTTACCTGCTCGTTTAAATAGAGCTCTGTATTTACACTTTCTCAGCGAAGTCCTACCAGAATGGCTTGAAAATGTATAGAGACACGACGTAACATGTGGATTTTGCTTGATGGTGTCCCGCATAATTATGCTAGGGGTGTAAGGGAATGGTTAAATAATAACTATCCTGAAAGGTATCGGGTTTCCCAATAGGGACGATATGTTTTTAAAATGTCATGGCAGCCATATTTAAAATGGTAGAAATGTCACTAGCTGTCATTTGTGTTTAGTATAGTTGTACAATTCATCATGGCAAAATACACGCTTCAACAACGTTTGGTTATTATCCAAAAATTTTATCAAAATTATCGTTCTTTTATTCAAACTCAACGTGAACTTCGTGAAGATTATGGTCCGCTTAATCGTCCTTCTGGGCTTGCTATTCGTCAAATCGTTGAAAAATTTGAACGAATTTTTCTTTACACGATACCACAACACCAATAAGACAACGAAACGCAAGAAACCAAGAGAATATTGATGCTGTAAGAGCCAGTGTTGCAGACGATGCAAATCTGTCGATTAATCGACGTTCTCAAGAACTTGACCTTTCAAGAATGACAACTTGGCGTATTTTGAGAAAAGATTTGGGTTTACATCCGTATAAGATTGTGTTGGCTCAAGAACTGAAGCCACTTGACCATCAAAAGCGTCGTTTGTTTGCTGATTGGCCTCTAGAGCAACTTGAAATTGAACCTGATTTTTTCAAAAAAATCATCTTTTCAGATGAAGCTCATTTCTGGTTAAACGGCTTCGTAAACAAACAAAATTGTCGTTTTTGGTGTGAAAATAATCCACAAGAGATTGATGAGAAGCCTTTGCATCCGGAAAAAGTTACTGTTTGGTGTGGTTTATGGAGTGGAGGCATCATTGGACCATATTTTTTTGAAAATGAAAATGGAGATGCAGTTACAGTGAATGGTGAACGTTATCGATCAATGTTAACAGATTTTTTGTGGCCAAAATTGGATGAAATTGATTTGCAAGACATGTTTTTCCAATAAGATGGTGCAACACCACATTTTGCGAATGCCACTATGGAGTTATTGCAAGAAAAGTTTGGTGAGTCTGTAATCTCCAGAAATGGAACTGTTAGTCGACCTCCAAGAAGTTGTGATTTAACACCTTTAGACTTCTTTTTGTGGGGATATTTGAAGTCGTTGGTCTATGCCAACAAACCTCGAACTAGAGACGCTTTGAAATTGAACATCGAATGCTGCATTAATGAAATTACACCCGATGTATTGCGCAAAGTCACCGAAAATTGGGTTCATCGGATTCGATCCTGCAGACGAAGCCGAGGTGGACATTTGAATGATGTGTTGTTTAAAACATAATTGTACTAAGATGTACTTTAAAATAAAAAAAAAGTTTTGCTTTTATCTCAAATATTTTGGATTTTATTTAATTTAGAAACATATCGTTCTTATTGGGAAACCCATTAGATTGGACGAAACGGGCCAGTTCCATGGCCAGCTCGTTCGCCAGATTTAAATAATTGTGATTTCTTTCTGTGGGGCTACATGAAACAGTTAGTTTATTCTACGCTTGAAGACGCTGCTGATAGGATTCGGCAGGATCCTATCGTTTTCGCAAGGATACATATACACGACGTGCAGAAGCTTCTGTTCTCAGTGGTGGTCGTCATTTTGAACATTTATTGTTATCCACTTTTCACTTTTGAGATAAACTGGTTTTTATGATTTTTACAGTTATGTTAAAATTGATTTAAATAAATAACGGGTATTCTGAAATAAATTAGTACTTTTTTAAATGCTTTATGCGTTTGGAGTTTTTCTGCATGAAGCAGCACTTGTTTATAATTTTTATGCCCCATGATAAAGTGAAAACGCAAAAATTTAATTTAGCGGTAAATGAAATTCTTAAATGCCTTCTAATTACAAAAATGTCCAACTGCTTCAATTAAACCTTGACTTCTCCCAATTCCGTAGTTTATCAGAAGCCAGACAAGTTTTTACGTATTTGCCACTTTGGATTTACTTTACAATTAGGTAATAACCTTCTACAGCTTAAATACATTTTCTATGTATCATAAGCAGTTCTCAAAAAAAATTTTATTTTATTTTTTAGTTCAAAAAAATAAACTTAATGATATTTGAAAAATGAGTAGTACCATTGAATTCTCTTTGAGCCAATCTATTACAGGTTTAAATATTTGTACGTATTACTGATACACCTTGTATACATATTTTAAATATATTTTAAATACAGTTTCAGCAAAAAAAAAGCAGGAGGAACGTAACATTTTCTTTATACACAGGATTTTTTATTTTTAAGGGGCATGGCCTAATTAGGCGGCTATTGGTGAAAAGTGGAATATTTTGATTTTGAATTATTTAAATAATATTTTCTTGCAGTTAGGTACTTGTTTTTTTTTACTTTATTTCTATTGTTGGTATATGTATGTCAGGCAAGGTCGCAAAGCACTTTTTATGCTCTATTAAAAAGTAATAATATAATATACCTCCCATAAGAAAAAATAGTTAGCTTAGAAAGATTTAAATGCCGGAATTGAATTCTTCGTGCCTGCTTATGTGAAGTTTCAATTGCATAACTTTTTAGATTTACTAAAAGTGGCATAAACTATTATATATTAAATAAAACACTTTGTGCATTTTTAGATACATTATTGGAAATTTAAATTGCACGGTTGTATAATACAAGTACGCTAGTTTGCTGGTTAATAGCATTGTGTTTTAGAGATTATTGGATATGAGAATTATTTATTGAAACCAAACAGAACTAACTATATACACAAAGAATTTAATTAATGGCTAATTATTAAAATTACATTATGTGCACCGTTTTAGGTGCCTACCATTAAGGGAACTCTAAATTAGTATGGGAATTCATAATCAAATGGAACATTCCATATTGACTAACCATTAGATTCCTTTAACAATGATCCCAGTTTAACATCTGTACGTTAATTTTACCTTATTTTGAGCAAATTTATCAACCCCGTAAGGGCTATCAAGAATTATTGCTTTTACAGTCTTGTAGAATTACATGGCGATAATATATTATATTACCATTCTTTATATTCTATAAATCCTCCAATGTCGTTGATTGCCCTAAGTAAGTACCAGTTTTCAGGACAAATTTTAAAAGTTAAGTTGTGTTGCGCAGCAATTTGAAGAGTCACATAAGTAAAGTAAATTTCAGTTGTGGCATATAGTTCAAGTTTCAATGTGTTATGTCGAAATAAACGTACGAGAGGAAATAGGATAATTATCTACGTAGCCTTGTAACCAAATAGGAGTAATTTCTTCTTCAAATTGTATTTTCTAGAAATTTAGTATGCTTAAAACGGTTATTCCATAAAAATATATAACATTCTACTGGCATCCTAAAAACTCTTTAACAGCCAGGTTTTTAGTTCAAACAATCAGTCGTTTTCTGACAGTTATTTAAGAGGACTGCCTCAGGCGTGTAGAACGAACGGATGGCGTCGCTACATAAAAATGTTCTTATTTTTAAGCATGTAAACAGCTTCCAAAACTTAGTATCTCTGTTGCTTATATCGATTTTTCACTTAAGGAGCTAACTTAAGTAATGTGAAATTTTTGTTGAATACTATCAAACATTTTGGAAAAATATTTTAATTTTAAAATAGGGAATACAATTTACAAACATGTGAGCTATGCATTCGCTCCATAGAGGAGTACTGCGGACATCGATCAAACGGTATTCACAGCAAGGATGTTATACAATAGACTATAACATCCTTGCTGTGATACCGTTTGATCTATAATATAGAGAGTGGATACGTGTATTGCCTACTGCGAGCTAACAACTTGTGAAGCCAAGCTAGAATGCTACAATCCCAAGTTGCCAACCAGGTTTACAAATCTTTTGCTCTTACTAGGTTTAAATTTATAATTTTGTAGCAAAACTTTGTGGAATTAAAATGGTACATTGTGTGGCGTATGGATGTCACAATTCTCTCATGTGCATTATTTTCAATAAGTTTCGTGACATTGCATTATTAGGTTATCACTTTAATAATTAATTTATACAAATAACGAACTCTTAAAGGTATGATATATTTATTATCAATAATTATTATGCTTCCCTTTGGTATAAGACTTTTTCGTTAAGAATCTACGAATTACCATAAAAATCAATTTTCTTTTGTTACGTTACGCGTGTTAAGTCCTGATGCGGCATCAGTGGTGCAACAACGCTATTTGATTCTCCTGTGTAACATGTATCTTCGGCGGTTGAATTTCTTTCTTGTTTATTTATTTGTTTGCTTATTTATTTATGCAAATATAATGTTTGTAATTTTACATTATGTTGGGGTTTGGCTGTAGGCCAGCACCTCATGCTTTTAAAAAACCATTTTACTAAAAATAGGTATCAGAACTGAGCTTCGGAAGATGGATAAAATAAATACGAGGGCTGTTCCCTTTCTGCTGAGCCTAGTAAAGTAATTCACCTTTTATTGAAAAAACACATTTAATTATAATTTTTCAAAGTATTCCCCTCCAGAGTCAATGCATTTTGTATCTAATCTAATCTTCAAAACATTTTCTCCAATCTTAGGTTATTTATTTCATTTTGAAATGCGCCAACCGCTTCTTCGGCCGATGTAAAACGTCAACCCCGTAACTTATTCTTTACACGCGGATATAAAAGGAAATCATTAGGTGGTAGGTCTGGATTAAACGGCGAATGACCTATTATTTCAATGTTTTGGGCATTCAAATACTCAGTTGTTCCAGCAGCAGTGCGAACGTTATCTTGATGCAAGATGATTTTTCCTCTTGGACAGTTTGGAGAACTTGAGACAAACAAGCTGTATGGTACCATTCAGCATTACCAGTACGACGATCCTTCAGTGCTACAGTGGAAACATGTCCAGTAATTCCAAAAAATGTGGCGACCATCGATTTGTTTCGGTTTTTTTCACGAACAACTTTTGTTGTAACCGATTCGTTCTCAAAGACCCAAACTGTCAACTGTTGCTTTCTTTCGGGATCATAATAGTATACCTACATTTCGTTACCTGTAATGATGTTGTACACAAAATGAGACTATCCATTGTCAAAGCGATGCAGTGTAGATCTGCACCATGCCACACGGTTTTCTTTTTGAACTGGACTGAAATTGTGGCGAATCCAACAGGCACAAAGCTTACGCACCATCAAATGTTTGTGTAAAATGGTATCAATTGCTTTCACACCAATCTTTAAAGTTGCTTGAGCACTCCTGTCAGTAACATACCAGTCCTGTTCAATCATGTTCCGTATAAGACCAATATTCTTTTCGGTTCTGCCGCTTTTGGCTTAGGAGCTCGAAAGTTGTTATTTAAGGAAAGTTGAACACGTTGAAATTTATTGTACCACAGCTTTACGGTAGTTAAAGACCACGACTTGTCATCAAACACTCGATTAATTTCCTTAAAATATTCTTTACGGCTTAAGTCGAAATAGGCAAATCCATGATTTTTTGGGGAAAGGATTACTTTAAAATTATTTATTTTAAAAACCTAAAATTTGCTTCACAACAGCCTGCTAGATAGGCTCAGCAGGACGAGAATAGCCCTTTTAGGAGACGACTTAAGCTAGGACAACGGACTATGAGAATGGCAACTTGGAATATACAAGGAATAAGAACAAAACAGTCAGAAGTTACACGTGAAATAAACCAACTAAATATAAATACCTATAGTGAAGTTAACAGAAAGAAAACCGAAAGGCTTTGGAAGCGAAGAAATAGCAGGATTTATTCACTTTTTTAGTGGAGTCGCGAAAGAAAATAGAGCGAAATCTGAAGTATCCGTATTGATAAAAATCAAATACCGTCGATATATAACAGACTATGAAGCAACAGATGAACGTATTATTAAAGTATATATTAACATCTTTGAGAAGAGACTGGCAATCTTTGCGATATGTGGACCCAACGATGATGAAACGGTTGCAGTTAATGACGCGTTCTATCGGAACATACAAGAAGTCATAGAAGAAGTAGGAGATAACCTGGAAATCATACTTGTGAGATACCTAAATTGCGTCGGATCACAGTTAAAAGACAAAGTAGTAGGAAAATTCGGAAAAACAACTAGCAACGATAACATAGAAAAAATATTAGAATTTTGTAGAAACAATGAGCTTAGAATAACGAACAGCTTCTTTAAACACAAGAAAATATATAAATATACCTGGAGTAAAGAAACTAGGTAGCTTCAATCAATAATAGACTACATGATAATTCGACAGAAAACGCAATTAAAATTAAAGACGTGCGCGTATATCGCCGTGTCGAATGTTATTCGGATCATCACCTATAATAATATTCCCATATTAGATAAACACTGAGGATACTTTACTCCTACAACAACCAGAAGAAAAATAAATATTTAAAATCATCCAGTATAACATTCGAAGTTTAGAAAATGAAAGTACAACCCACTTATATCATAACAGACTGGACCAGAAGTAAGAAGAAGAACAACATGAAACCCTCAAATAAATTGTATGACCATGTTAAAGAGTCTGACTTGTGAAGCAATAGAAAAACAAAAACTAACCCTCTTACCAGGTTTGTTCAATTGAAACCCAACTTTGATCAATTTAGCCTTGAAAATTCAAATAACGTTTATTAATGTTAGTAGTATTTGTAAGCAACACATTAATAAGTTTCTGGCGTTTGAATTTGATTCTGACTTTTAAAACTTCGATTTTGAAGTGGTGTTTGTTGTTGAAAATCCGTCCAACTTTGACGAGCGTGCGGTCCTACAACTTTTAGGCGCTGAGGGTGTGCAGCCATTGCAGATTCCTACGCGAATGCAAGCAGTGTATGGAAATGCATGTATTGCGTACCCAACTGTGAAGAAATGGTGCCGAAAATTTAAAAATGGAAAAGAGGGAACTATGGATGAGCCGCGACCAGGTGCACGGTGTACTGCATTAACAGAAAACAATATGGCATGTGTGGAAGACCTTATTAGAGCAAATCGTCGAAGTTCAATTAAAGAAGTTTCAGAAATTGTTAGTGCGAGTGTAGGATCTGTCCATAGTTTTGCTGGCAATCTGGGCTACAGCACAGTTTGTTCGTAATGAATTCCTCGTCTCTTGTCTAATGAACAAAAATGCTTGTGAATGGGTTTATCTCTGCAAAACCGCACAGATTATAGGCAAAATGGTGATGACTTTCTTCTGTCAATAGTTGCTGGTGACGAAACTTGGTGCTACTACTACGAGCCACCCGGTATGTTATGGTCGATGCTGTGGAAACATTCAAGTTCACCACCACCGAGGAAGTTTAAAGCACAACCTTCTGCAGGCAATGTGATGTTAACATTTTTATTCGACCATGAAGGACCCTTATTGATAGAGTTTAAGGAACCTGGAGTAAATATTTATATAAATCTGTACAATGAAACTTTGAACACGCTTCATCAAGCATTAAGATGGAAACATCCAGGAAAACTTACGCGTGGGGTCATTTTGCTGCACGACAATGCTAGGCCTCATGTTGCTAATGTGGTAACAGAAAATATTCACCAAAAGAAATGGAGGGTTTTAGAGCATCCACCCTATAGTCCGGATTTATCGTCTTGCGACTTACATATTTTTGGACCGCTGAAAAAGGCGTTATTTTTAGTCTGACGCAGAAGTACAGATAGCTGCTTGAATCAGCAGCCACAAGATTTCTAGGAGCAGAGTACACGTGTTTAGTAAAACAATGGGATAGGTGCCTTAACTGTGACGGTAATTATTTGTAATTAAATTGTTGAATAAATTTTTATAAAGCAAAGAAGGGTTTCAATTGAACACACCTCGTAAAAATAAGAATGTATGGTGGAACGAAGACATCGCAACAACAGTGAAGAAAAAGAAAGATAAATACTTAATATGGATAAACAATAAAACCAAAGAAAATGGTTGTAAATGCTATGGCTTAGCACAATTAATATTTATTAATTAAACAAAGCATTCATTTTTGTAAATAATTGTTTTAATTGTTATTCTGCTTTGATTCAATAAGTGATCTTATTTAGAAAATATTCGAAATTAAATGTATTCTCTAATCAAATCAGTACTATTTTCTAGATTCGTAATGGTTTTTGCAACTGTTGCAAATCTGAAATAGGTATTGAACTTTAAAACACAGAAAACAGTAGTTCTAGAAGAATTGTTCTTATAAACAAAATTTTCGTTTTCTGTTTAGAAATCATAGAATATCTTACTGACATAAATAGTTTGTCGCTAAACAATTTTATTTCAAAAACTACGTTAATAGTTGTGGTTCTAGAAAAAAGTAATAAAATTAAGGATTATTGTACGTGTGATACCGTGAAGTTTGATGGGGCATATAAATAGCGCAACAAATTGAGCCCCCTCGAAGAAAAAGTAGTATATAAAATCCAAACTACTTTCTACATTTCAAAAATGCCCTAAATTTAACCACTTGATGCATTTTGTAAGGGACTTGTGTATCCTCTCTACTTCAGGGCCTCTTTTGGTTTCTGAGCACCATATAGTGCGCCGTAAGATTTTCAGCAGATGATCGATTACAAACTGTTGTAAATTCATGTTCACTGTATTGGCTTAAGCTTCGGATCCCAGCGACGCACCCATATCTCACAAGTAGCGGCTATTCATGATAAAATCCCTGAGGGATTGCTAACAAAGTCAAACGTTTCTTACAAATTTGTTGTCTGCACAATTTTTTCTTACAGGAAGACTATTAAAACTAATTTTTTTTGTAATGGATTGTCTTGGGTGTATTACCTTCTCTGTAAGCACATTTTATAACACTTTTACCATCAATCTTTTAAACAGTAAGTAAAGTTATTGGAGTTCGACGTTAAACGATTAATTCCGCCTGTGTCAGTTTATAGTTACCCTTATACATCTTTGGCAAACCATGTGAGCGATAAAATACCCCTTGTTTTCTTTCTTTATTGGTTTATTTATTAGTAACTTACCGAGTTCTCTCATATGCTTGAGTTACACTTTTAAAGCGCCGCGGACATTGTTTACCTGAAAATAAAACAAGCCTAGTTTATATTGTCTACTTAACTAAAAAAATATGTACAATGCTCAAAATAATTAACGAATATTTAACAACATTAATAATAAAAAGCAGGCAGTTACAATAGCACCTGCAAATACTTTATACAACTTCAACATTGTTTTACAAGCAACCGAACGCTTCTTATCGCATTTAAACTTGTTTGCGCAAATTTTATTGCCATTGTCTCTATTGGGTATAAATTACAAAATTTATGTGTACGAATAAGTACAGAAATTTTTACACTTTATTATTCATCAATTTTTACAAAAAATAGAAGATAATAATGTATGATTTTCGGGAACAGCTAAAAGGGCTTGCCATCTTGTTGTCAGGGATTGAGTCAAATTCTCAGTTCTTGTGGAATCGGATGTCATTCCCCTCTGAGAGCAATGAGCACATTTCGTGCCGCAACACGTCTTCCTAGGTACGTACATACATATGGGGAATGTTAGTACGTCCATGTACACGTGTAGGTGTGTCTATATAGCATATGTATTTTAGATACATCAGATTTACATAATACTATAATACCTCTACTACCTAGACTAAGATATAACTAAAACAAATGTGCTTCTTTTGTCACTAACTTACAATTTTACTTATTGCTGTTTCAGCAGACTGTAAATAGAAAAATGTTGACAAACAAAAAAACACGTCTTCCTAACGAAACTCATGTTCTATCTGATTACCATCACAGGTGATGTGGCTGGCTTGTCCATTCTATCGATTATTGTTTCATCAAATCAGTTTTCCAGGATGTTTGTTCGATATAGACGAGCATTAGCATCCATAAACATGAATATTGTTTTCCCACTGCTACAATGTACGGAAAAATAATGAGTCACAGAATCACATCCAAATATATATTGTTTGAGGTTTTCGCGGTTTCTCGAACTGTCAACACTATGATTAATTTATTTTCACCACACCACTTATAAAAAGCTAAAACGCAATTCGCTTAACCCTCTCATATCGAAAGTTACAGCTGCTATCAGAAGCTCTGATACAATAATTGACGCAACTGGAAAAAATCAATTAGTACCCAGAAACTCAACAACTCCCCTGATCTACGATTTGCCTAAAATACATACAGATGGAGCACCTATCAGGCCTATTGTCAGTGCGATAAATTCTCCCACACAGGCTTTAGCAAGATACTTAGCTACCAAGCTCCGCCCACTTAGTGGCAACACAGAATCTTACATAAGAAATTTGTGGGAATTTGTCAAGAAAATCAACTGTTTAAGCGTGTGCGAAAGTGACATTCTACTGAATTTGTACGTTATTTCTTTGTTCACCAAAGTCCCCATAAATGATGTGCTAGTAATATTAAAACACAAACTAGCGAAAGATATAGTTCTAGTAGTGGAAATTTGTTTGAAGAACACCTTATTTAGTTGGAATGGCAATTTATATAAACTGGTATAAGACCTCTGTCTCCGGTAATTGCTAATATATTCACGGAGGACGTCGAAACCAAAGCTTTCGCATCAACGGACCTAAAACTCAAATCCTGGTTCGATATGTGGACGTCACCTTTGTGGTTTGGTGTATATTAGATAGTGAGCACATCCAAGAAGAGAAGACACATATGCTAACGTCATTGCTATGCAATGGTTAAACAGCCACAGAAATTCGGAAAGCTATCCACAGAGCTGCAAATCGCAGGGCTAAAGAGGATCCACACCTCCGGAAAGGTTAGCCTTTTTATCATTCAGTAAAGGTACTACGCATAAGATAGGGAATATTCTGAGAAGACATAACATGAAAACATTCTTCGCGGCCAAAGAAACCCTAGGCAATGGTTTCCGATCAGCTAAAGATCATACTTCTAGCTTAAAATAAGTCGGTATCTACATCTCCTGCTGCTGTGGCAGAAATTATATTATGCATCGAGTTGAGACTTCGAGAGCATGTAGGTGATTGCAAACATAAGCGCCATCACAAAATCGGCGATATCGAAACACACCTGCATAACTGGCCCCAAAATGGATTTTGAAAATAATCGAGTGTTTGCTAAAATTCCGTATTACTTTCCAAGAATCATATGAGAAGCAGTTGAGATGCAGAAACAATCCAATAACATCAACAGAGAGTATGAGTTGAGGGTCAGCAAAGCTTGGACCCCGGTAGTTCATCCTCTAAAGATTCGGAAACAAGACCGATCCCACGGTCATGCCCTGCCGCACCTGTTCCCGCCTGACGACGACGGCCAACCAGAACTACGACGCTCTGCTCGATTGTCTCAAAAGGGTTTAAACACCTGTCTTGCGATTCGCAAGTTACGAAACATTAGTTTATTGAGGTTCACAAACAGTAACCAGTAATCCTGCCTTTGCTGAGTGTGACCTCCAATCGACGACGCGGTCCAAGTCGAAAATTAATCATAGTGTTGACACATCCAAATATTTTCTGATAGTAGTAGAGTCATTCTGAATGAAATAAAGATCCGTATAACTACTAGTACTTATGCCGGTTCATAACGTCACAGCACCGTTTTCGTATGGCGATCGTTCCCTGACAAATTGTAAATTATTTCGCGTTCCGGGTTTACGTCAAATTAAAACAAGCCTATCATCTGGTTGCAAAGTGAATCTTGACTTGTCAGTAAATAACACTAGTCTTCAATCATTATGGCCCAATTTCTATGCTCTTCTGTCCACATTCTGCCAGCTCTTTTATTATTTGCAGTGAGCGGAACGTAAACCGGCCTAAGTGGTCTAGTGAATAGCGCATTAGTCTCTGGATCCAAGGGAAGCGGGTTCGAATCCGGCCGAGGACGGTGGGATTTTTCCAGCGGGGAAAAATCTGGAAGTGCACCTTCAGTCGGATAAGAAGTAAAGCCTTAGGTTCCGTGCCACTGCGATATGTGACACGTTAAACATCATTACTGCGGTTGAAACTACCTCAGATAGGCAAAATTCATAGTTAATGTGTACACTGGGCGAAATATGGTATGGTATGGTATAAGTGCACAGAGTTGCTTGGCAAACTGCGTCCTCGATCTCGCTCAATCAAACAAAAAGTGGAATGGAAACCAGGGGTTTCGAGCATATAGGTGGACGTCAATAAGAAGATTTATCATTATTTGTGTTGATACTAGCCTTCCAGTAATATCAGCAAACATACCTCGAAGCTGGTTTGAATTAATAGTTCGATTTTTATGTGCAAGTTGCGAAAGGCAACGATCATCTATTGGTGTTGTTGAAACCTGCTAACCCCGTTCATGTCTGCGCCGAACATTTCCAGTTTTTCAAAAGGGATTCCAAAGTCTAGAAACTAGATTTTAGCTAACCCCAAATACCTGGGCAACAGCTTTTTTTGTTCGTCTACCAGTGAATTAATTTATGACCTTCCAAACCTCTAATTCAGGCAAATCATGGTGCTGTTCCATTCTTAATTGAAAACAAAATTATGTATCACCACTAGTAACTAAGAAAATCTAAACTGTGGCCAAGAGTGTGTTGACACTCGCTTTACTACTGCAGAAACAGAGGAAAACGCGACCAGAAGCGTTCGGTTTTTTATTTAAAAATAAAGCAGTTGCAATACAAAAGTATTTCTAGGTGTTATTTTAACTGCCTGTTTCTGTTTTTATTATGAATATTGTTAAATATCCGTTAATTGTTTTGAGCAGTGTTTTTACACTAGCAGGCTATAATAAATGCACTTTTTACAGAGCTATACGGAAGCATCGAATAGGATTCTGCTTTTTTCCAAGTTGCATGAAAAATTAATTTAAAATTTGTCTGAAACACTATATAAACACACGTACGAAAATTTAGGAACAGAGGGTAGGACCGCGTTATCATTTATTTTACCATGAACTAGGTGCGCACTCTTATGTAAAGACGCAAATTAACCGGTAAGCCTCTAAGCCTTAGATGTAGCTAACAATTAGAATTTTAGAACCATCCTTCATAAATAATGGAGAGAGAGTAGAATAAATCTACAATGATATACAACAGCATAATGGAAAATGATAAGGTTGACATTGTATTTGTGTAATATTATAATAAGAAAAAAGCGTAGTGGCGTTGACAGAGGGCCGGCTTTCTGAGCTAATTTCATATACGCCTTAGGTTTAGTCCCAAGCATCGGCAATGTTGGGTGTTACTGGCCAATCGAGCTTTTCCGACGACCCGTAATCGGATTGGTGGAAAATGGCTTATAGCTTAGCTCAGAGGAGTAGGGGGGGTTCGTGAAAATCGCTTACGGGAGGAAGGGTTTTCTTTAAATCCAACAGTTGTCGATGGTCTGTTTGTACCCCTTGGTAAAACAGCGAGACCAAATTCACACAAACGGACACCCTTAAAAAAGCCCAAAAGCCGCCTCTGCAGCACAATTTAATTACGGCCCCCGTGGATGGACTCGAGCGACCGGAGCCATTAAAGGTGGAAGGCAGACTGACGAACTTTCGCAACGGGAATCTGCACTTCAACCAAAAAAAATTACACCATATTTCGAGACAGTTCTAGAACGAAAATTAACAAGTGCGACTTTCGAGAGAAGCCTTTATTTCTTTAATTTCTGAAAGGGAAAACACTAACAAAATTGTAGTCAACACAACTCAATCTTAGAAAGACGCAAAATAACCAAACGGTGTTCAACATACAAACGGCAATTAAATTAACGTTATTAATTCCGACGAAGCGGCAATCAAATTAAGAAATTAGTTCATATAGGGCGGCAAATTTTAAAAGAACATAACATGGGAATATATAGTTAGCGCTGCAACGTATCATACACAATTCCCTAATCCAACCTTGGTAATCGTGTATGAATATCCCCAAGATCTTCTTTTGTATTTTGGTGAATTAAACAAACTTCTAGTTTGAGTGATATCAAATATTTATGGAGTTGAAGGACAAGCAGATATCGATATGCTTATTGTCAATTGTTTACTCCAAGAATTCTCTCTGCGTAGTTAATAAGCACATATTTTTACAATTGGATTTGTTGATTGGTGTTCCTTTAGCATCTTTATCTCTGACACTATTTCCTTTGTTTGGTTGTTTTTCATGCTTGTTTTATGCACCTGCAGTTTCACCGTCCGTACATTTAAATAATAACCCCGAATTTACTCCACTTCACCGTGCGTTATTTATCACGGGAGTTGAAAATAACAAATAACACAGTTTATTTAATTAAAAACTACAATATCTGCTGCAAATACAAATTTGTAAATGCAATCATCACGTCCTAACATGTACAGAGGTTTAAAAAGAACCCAAAGTTTTGTTGGCAAATTGGCTCACAATAAATTAACCACCTACCAGAACTTATTAGATATTAAGACGGTACTTAGAGGATTTAATAGGATACATACATATTCCTAACTTCTTTATATTCAAGTTTGAGCGTGTGACAGTTTTATTCACTTTGAGAGATCATTTGCGATAATGTAAAATTACATATCCGACCTCAAAATAAAATTGGTTTTTTAAAATGTGTTAATTTATCTACCTAAATCTACCTAAATTTAAAAATAAATATTAAATATGCAAACTTCAACAGTAACTTCATTCTTTTGAATGTTTGATATTAAATCAAACAAACTGTTTTTCTGTTTTCGTGATACCTGTTTTAAAAACTTGTAAATTTAAATTTCTCAAATCGACACTTGATTTGGTAAAATCTCGATATCATTTTCTTTATAATTACAGCTGACATTTTCATCCTCTCAGTACGGAACACCACCGACCTATTCCAACACATCCACGAACTCAAAATCTTTCTTATAGAAAGAAACATAGATATTATGCTGATTTCTGAAGCACATGTCACTGACAAAAGCTAGCTAAAGACCCCGAATCATACCTCATATTACACACAATATCCAGCAGGCAGGACGCTTGGTGGGACTGCTGTTATTATTTAAAGAAATATAAAGCATCATGAAACGTCCAAACACAGTGTCACATATTACTCTGGTTCTATCAAAAAGAAGGAACAATTTTTGGCTGGTGAAAACTATATCGCCAAACACCCTCTTGAGGGTTGATTACAACACGAGGCATACAACTGTTACACATAATTCGATAAAAACAATTATTATTCACAGGCGAACCCACGCACTTGCCAGTAAATTGATATAAATCACCAGACGTCATACAGTTCTGTGTGTCAAAAGGAATATCGATAAATCTCCTCAAAATTGAATTTTGTTTAGATCTGCCATCCGACTACGAACTATAATTAAATTTCGTGAGTTGGCTAAAACATAGATTACTGTTTTAGTTCACTGTTCAAGTTTCATCGACGTAGCTTAAGGTTTATTCAATATGAGTCTAGTTAGGTTAACTCAAGCGCCAAAATTCTGTATTTATCAAATAAAGTACAAACTGGGAAGTTCTTCATGAAAAACGAAGAAAAAAATTATTTGTAAATCTGCTCATAGTAACGGAAAATGTAGTTGACGATGCAATGGGAATCAACTCCTGAGACCCATGGAACCAATAGAACTATACATTGCCCTCGAGTTATCAAAGAAATTATATGAAAGAAAAGGAAATTGAGGAGAAAATGCCCAATCATCCATGCTCCTAGTGATAAAATTATACTAAATCGCGCTCTGAAACAAATAAAAACTTACTCAAGGAATTAAGAAATACAAAAATACATAAATTCTCGAGTAACCCGGGTATGACCTGACCACCGGCAAACTCCTGAAAGAACTTCCACCAGGAGCTTTTAAGCTGGTATAATGTTGAATAGTATACTGAGATTGGGTACTAGCCTACTCAAAGGAAAGTAGCCTACATCACGTTTATATAATAACCTGGTAGAGAGGTAAGTGACTTAAAGTCATATTGACCAATCAATCTCCTTCCTATTCTCTCAAACTTTGCGAAAAGATGTTTCTTTAACGTTTAAAGTAAATTTCAGATGATTATGTTTTAAATCCGAGCTATCAATTTGGCTTGAGACATCATTCAACCATCCAACAGGTATACAGAGTTGCTCGAAAAATAAAATATGATTTAGAACACAAGTGTTCTGCCCTTTTTCTCAATATATCACACGCCTTTAATAATGTATGGCATGAAGGCTTGTTATACAAATTAAAGAGGCTTCTACGATACACTTTTCAAGAAATTTTAAGATCATATTTTCCTAATAAATACTTTTTTTTCAAATAGTGAGTCCATACAGATATCAAATTTGAAATGGCGCATGGCAACGTTCTCGGTCCAACGCTATACTTTATATAAGCAGCCGATCTCCCAACAACAGCCACTACATTACCGGCTGCTTTCGCTAACGATAGGTCTATAATCATATCACACAATAATCCTACTTGGCATCTCGATTTCTGCAAAATCTATTTGAAAAAATTTAAATACGGTTAAAAACCTTTTTTTTTTAATGTATATTTCTTTTTGCAGTCTGTACACAAACAATAAGCAAAACATATGTTAATAATAGATAGATGGCATGAAACAATGGCATGAATGTTGAAATCCAACGATTTACAACACAGTAGTTACTTTAAAAACATATTATTTGTTAACTAACACAGATCACTACAACAACTTAACTAATCAAATCTATGAGGTAGATCTAACGGGTTATGTCTATTTAATCTTTGTAGGTTTTCACTATTGTCAAGCAGGTTCAAAGCCAAAACATTTGGATGGTATTCTAATCTGCTTAAGTATCTTTCACTGAATTTAACTATCACATTTTTTACTGAGTCAACTTTCAAATCATTTAAGATGTCTGTATTTCTCACAAAATAGGGAGCATCGCACATAGCACGTAGCACTTTGGAATGAAATCTTTCTATTATCTGTATGTTGGAGTTGGCTGCTGTACCCCACAGCTGGATGCCGTAGCTCCAGATGGGTTTGAAGACTGCGTTGTATACGAAGAGCTTATTAGATAGGGATAATGTTACGGGCCAATCGAGCGTTTTCGACGAGTCGAAATAAGTGGGCGCCATCTTCCAAATCCAGCTGATTGTGTAGGTCCTCGTGGAAGGCCGAGAAGCCAACAGCTCACGTGAATGGAACCTACCTTTATTTTGTGCCTCCTCCTATATATATTTGAAGCTTGCAAAATTCTTACACCAGCAAGTACAAAAGACACAATAAGAGACAGTAAACTTTAAAACACATATAATAAAATAGAATATGACCATACAATCAAATGACATGAGTTATAACGCAAATAGTTTGAAATTACAATTACAATGAAAATCCTTGAACGTTCAGGTAACGACGCCGTTGACTCACAATATTTATACTGCGACCTATCTGTGTGGTCAATGGCGTAGTTTACAGGAAAAAATACTATCTTAATATCTTCTACAAACAATAAATGAATAGCGATTGAAGATCGCTTAAAATACTATATTAATATCTTGTACAAACAATAAATGAATAGCGATTGACGATCGCTTTTGAATTGTCAAAAAAAGGGAGTTCAAAATAGCGAAATCCTGCAAGTTGACGCGAGCAAAAACAAAGGTTTATTTTACACTGTACAACAACAAAACTAATTCTTCACCTTGAAGAGGAGACGGCACAATATACGGCAATTTCCAGTTGCTAACGATGAACGCCAGCAAAGACAGGAACCTTCGATGGTATGCAGAAATGGCTGCAGAACCACGGGCATTGGGCTTCGAAGATGATCCGCCGAAAGGCGATTGGGCAACTCACTAAAGAGTTGCCTTTTACTGGGGTTGAATCAAGTTATTCCTTTTTAATCTGGCAGTAGCCGACGGCTTGTTAAATACCCCTTGGTACAACAGCGAAACGGAAAACACATAACAGATACCCCTTTCAAAAAAAAACCCGAGAGCCGCCCCTGCAGCACTTAAAGTAATTACGGCCCCCCGTACGGGCGACCGGAG